>UZAN01048052.1:0-16001 GCA_900618425.1 Echinostoma caproni | reverse complement strand
AGATAGATAGATAGATAGATAGATAGATAGATAGATAGATAGATAGATAGATAGATAGATAGATAGATAGACAGATAGATAGATATTTCCCGCGGATATCGAAAAAATCAAATGTGCGACAAACTCATCGGTTATGGATCGCCACATTCACTACAGAATTTTCACTAAAGAACTTTAGGGGATTTCGCTCAGGGCAGCGGAATGGTTTTACGCGGTGGTATTTCACAAAACGAAGAAACAATACCGGACCGCCGATGGATGGAGATAGTTCTCCATCGAAGCGTGAATTGAATCGTCGGAACAGTTTGGACGTATCATTTGCGGAAATAAAATATCACCTTTTCGAAGATAACTTCGGACGACTGAGTACCGCCAGCATTTTACCAAATATAAAAACAGATGGTTCCACACTGCACCTCAATCGTGTTAATAGAGAGGTGGTTTTTTAACCAATTCCGAGAGCTTAGAGTGACGGTCTATACTCAACACATCGATGTAAAGATAACGTACATTTTATTTTGACTTCGGTCCCGACTCAACAATCTACATCATTCGGACTGAACTCAGGCAATAATACAAATATCCATATATGGTATTTTTCGTATAACATTGCAACTTATTTAATACGCGTACACAGCTGATTGAGAGCAGGCGAAATTGACGGTCAATATCAATTCTACTCATGTCGTGTTATTTGAGTAACTCAAATGAAAATTTACTTATTGGTAAATATGAATGGAACTCATGCAATGAAAGTTGTGTGCAACTGTGCAAACCAGGACGAAATACGTACTGTATACAGATTCCTGTTCTTGTTCTTCACTTCGGGAACGAGAAGTAACAGGGGCCATACGATCATTCGAAACTGTTGTGGAATGCCTTTGAATACGCGTCGAGTGAGCTGAAATTAAGAGAGGGCGGGAGAGAAAGTTGGTTGAACGGAGGAATGAAACGAGCAGGGAAAGCAAGAACGATAAATAAAGAATATTTATTGCGCGCTTCCAACAGTTGTCTGCCGAACGACACTGCGAATCCATAGTCACCGCTCCGGGATGGAGAAAATTACGTGAAAAGTGTATAGAACGATTAAGTTACTTCTCTAGCCCTAAAAATTCAAGAATTCATCGATTGGTTGGCCACAAGGGAGATAGCAGTGGCGTTTATGTCGGCAATACTTATCAGATTCGAATGCTTGAACAGGTATGTACGCAACTTCACAGTGTACTCTGTTGACCATAGTGCCTCCTCTTCCTTCTGTCTCACTCAAAACAGGTGTATTTAGCAACCGCATTATGGACTCCTACCTACTTGGTGTATGCTCAGTTTGGCAGTGATTATTGAAGTTTGCTTCACTGTATGATGATGAAAAAAGTGTAGTTTTTGTTTAAGATAACCCACGAAGATCGACGGATGGTTGCTTCGTAAGCAGTCTGTGAGTTTTTAACCAATCTAGGAATCGAATTGTGAACGAGACAGCTTTCCCCGGTCATCGAAAAGTATCTCGTGGCAAAAGAAATGTACTGAAAATGCGGGGAGTTAACGAACCCCTGAAAGTGCAACACACAAGTTGTCTTGGACTCGGGTTCGGTTTCTTTAGAAATATTGAAATAAACCTCTCGGGCACACCCTTCAAAGGGAAAAAGCGCCAGAGATTTGAGAGACCAAGTGAGTTGAAATCTGCAGTCGGATCTGGGAAGATAGTAATGCTGGGTCCACCAAAGAAGTCTGGGTTGTAAAATTTGAAGAAGTGTGAATATGCGGTTTATACAACCAGATTTAAAGCGAGCCTGGTTTTCAGGCTTGCATCGTTACCGGGAAGCACGCAATTGCGGTAATTCCTCAGATGAGCTGTCGTTTATTGGAGTTGCGCGCTTCTTCGTATTAAGCGTCGGGAGGAATGGCTTTCCGACTTTCCAGCAGGGCAAACGAGGTAGCGGAGATCTATCGTTCTTCCTTTGATTGGGCACCAGAACCTGCCGTTGTTTTGAATGACATTTGCCGACCACTTTTCGCTGAGTCCTTCGGAAGCTGGTTGAACCGAACAGTTCCGCTCCGAAGACCGATTGGCAACTATCATTGACACTATTTGTGTGCATCCATTCCCGGTGGTTTCTCTGTGGTTGTATACCAGACATAGGGAGAATTTGACTCATAGCAGAGTAAGATCCGTGTCCTTGGTTGTTGACCAGTAGGAGCGGCAGTTTTTAATGGATCCTCGGCCAGTGGTGGCTGATGGCAGTGTGGTCGATTTGAGTCCATCGCGGTGAAGCGTGGTTTCTGTTGCGAGAAGTTGGCGTTTGACAGGAACAGTCCGTGGCCAGCGCAAAATTGGAGTAGGCGTTCTTCGTTGTCCGTCCGGTTAGCTGGGATTGCATGTGAACCACCAAGAAGCCTTTTTTATCAGTCCACGCATCCCACTTGAGTATCGAAGCGTGCAGCGACTACCAATATTAATAAGTAACTGGAACTCGTATAACATTGAGAGAATCGTTCACGAGAGATAGGGTTCTTCCTGGTAGTGGATAGAAAGGGCAAAGGTATTAGTGTAGTTGCCGCGGGGGCAAAAAGTGTGAATGCCAGTTTTATGCGCAATGTTTGTTGTCTTGCTTGCATATATCCAAGGTACACGATTTCCCCAAAACCGCTTCAACTGCGCAAATACTGACAGTTGACATCACTCCTCTGAAGTAGAGGTTTCCCGGGAAATAAGCTATCTCAAACGGCATAGGGCTTCCGGCCCCGTCGGATTTTAAGGATGGAGGTCTAACCTTCGTTTCGGATGTAACAAAACTCATGGGCTCAGTGTGGAAGAGGAAAGAGATTTCAACTGAATGGTGTGAATCGGTGATCATACCGGTTTACAAGCAAGGCGGTAAGTCTTCATAGGAAAACCACCGAGGAACTAGTTTAATCAACATTGCCTCTAAACTTCTCGCCGGGATCATACTTCGTCTATCGTCTGCTGAGCGTGAACGGTGCACGCGTGAGGACCAGGCGGGTTTTAGACCTGGTCGAGGTTGTATCGACCAAAACTTTACCTCTTCGCCGAATTCTAGAACAGAGGCACTCTCTTCGTAGACCCACCATTTCCATCTTCCTCGACCTGAAAGCGGCTTTCGACTCAGTAGACCGCTCTAAGCTCTGGAACTGCCTTTCTCTGAAAGGTGTGCCAGAGAAGTTAATTGCAATCTTACAATTCTGTAATACTAATAGCCGAAGCCAAGTTCGAGCTTACGGCACCTCGTCCGAGTTCGCCACGGAAAATGGCGTTCGTCAGGGTTGTCCTCGCCCTCCTTTACTATTTGAATTCGTGATAGATTTTACTATGGAAACAGTCTTATCCTCGTGCGAGGATAGTGGCATCGTCTTACTCCCAGGTAACAGACTGTCTCATCTGGATTATGTAGACGATACTGTGCGGATAAGTGAAGATCAAGGTAATTTGCAAGCTTTTATCGATAGTCTGAGTGCTAGTGTAACCCTGTTCGGTATGCGTTTTGCACCTTCGAAGAGTAGATGTTACTTCAAGACTCGGTTGGTCCAGCACCCAGCCTCACTCTAATTGGGGAAGTAATAGAGCCAGCGGATAAGTTTTGTTATTTGGGCAGCAACATCTCACCTGCCGGATGCATTAAAGATGAAGTGTCGGCGCGCATATAAAAGGCTGGGTTGGGATTTACCAACGTGAGAAATCTGCGGCGCCGTCAGGACATCCGGGTGTCTGTGAAGGATCGACTGTAGCCTGCAGCAGTTTAGCCAGTCTTGCTCTAGGATGCAGAGACTTGGTCATTACGGAAACAGGATAAAAATACATTGTCGGTGTTCGAACACCCCTGCCAACGTTGCATTGCACGAGTATCGAGGGGTAAACGGACGACCAATGCTGAAGTCAGGCGTAGAGTTTTCGCCAGTCGCGATTGTCCACTGGAGCAACTGATCGATCATCATAGATTACGCTTTTTGGGGCACGTGTTACGCATGTCACCAAATAGGTTGCCACGGCAAGCGATGTTTGCCGACGCAGGTAGTGGGTGGAAAAAAGTGAAGGGTAGTCAAACGAAGACCTGGCATGAGGGTATGAAAACCCCAGCCAAGAGACTAGATGACATAGGTCCTTTTAGGCTCCCTGGTTGGGGACCCCGAGATGATGTTCACCGATGGTGAGAGACAATGAGTGAGTTATCTGGGTGTCACAAACAGTGGTGCCCGTGCATTCATTCGTTATTCGCCTAACGCCACTCTGTATGAATTCTCCATCTTTCGCTTGAATTTGCTTTCGATATTCCATCCTTCATCCTACTCTTTCATCCAAATGGGACGCCAAAAAACAGCAACCAAAACCGGCGCACGAAAGTGCATGGTTAATCATTGTAAAAACTGAACTGAACTGATACGATCTAAATAAATAATTGAAAATGGGAATGGTGGAGGACAATCTGGATCTACTGAGAGATTTCGTCAAGTACAATCAATCTGCTGCTATGTCGCAAACCTGAGAAGTCGCATTTTCCAATATCTTCCCACTTTTTGTGTAATAACATAGTTTCTGACTATGCTATGACGCCCCCCAACACGTCGCAGTTCCTGATACCTACCAAACTGGTCATTGACCGATGTTCGTGACGGCCATTCACCAGCCAACCTGCAATGTCGCACTCAGACATTGACTTTTCATCTGGTGTGACGCGAACATGGCACTATGCACTGACTGGATAACCTTGGTGAAGAAGATACACCAATGCCAACAATCGAATAAAGTGACACTTGACTTCAAAATGTGCAAGCGCCTATCAATCAGAGAGAAGTCGAATGTGTTGGAAAGCTGAATCAGCCAAGAGCTCCATAGCCGAATCACTTGGCATCTCAAGAAAAGCTGTTGAGTGTTATATCCCATCGAACTACTATCGGAAAATTTGTAAACGCTGGAGCATCTCAGGAAAGATGCCACCTGAAAACCAACGAAAAGTTCAAGACAGTGAAGGAGGCAATCTTGGCTTGGTTTACTGCTATGAGCACGGCGAGTTCATCATGATGGAGAACATCATTTGTAAAAAGGCAATCCAGCTAGCACAAATGCATCATCGTGACTTCAAGGTTTCAAAAAGTTGATTTTGCTCTCGGTTAGACAGATGTGTTAGTCAATCCTACAAAGCAAGAAACAATCAACTACTCATGTGCATTACTTCATAGGTTTAAGGTGAAAGTGATATTTCCAATTCAAATAAACCACCGTGTATTACAAGCAGCTCCCATGAAGAACATTAAATCTCAAAGGAAAAACAGTTTCTGGGTCCAAGAAATTCCAAAAGAGGGTCACGTTACTGCTTTGTGGGAGCATAACTGAAGGAAGATCAACACCGTTGGTTATTTGGAGATTTCAAACTCTACGATATCTTCGAGGCATAAATAGAAAAAGCCATCCATACAGTCAAAATTCTTCAAAGAACCCATGGACGGTTTCTGCATTATTTCACAGTTAGCTGTCCGATGTCAACCGCAAGATAGGTTTTCAAACACACTCTATTTTACTACATAAATAACACCCCTTGCCATAACAAAGTCGTAGCATTCTCCAATGTCAAATTAGTACGGCTGCCTCCGAACTGTTTTTTAATGTTATCAGTGGATCAGGGCGTGATTTGGTCTTTCAAATGTTCTTTTCGCAAACATTTATTGAAATATGTTTGTCTTTGGTCAAAGGTGAGCCACATAGCATGAAATCGGAAGTGGACATCCTCATGGGCACGCCTCTCGTCAAGAAAGCTTGGGTGTCTTTGTGCTGATTAACGCTTCCATGAATGTTGCGTTCAAACCCACATTGAATCAGCCGATGATGCAGCCAACAGAGGATAACTGTGAGTTGATTGAGGACTACTCATTTGTCTATTGATGAACGTCCTTTTGAAAGTGAAGATTTAGGTTATTTAAAATTTTGGCATCAAGTCTTTTTGGCTAGTCATTAGCTAAACTCTTTTCGAATCAAGCTAAAGGTCGCAAAGAAGAAGATAAGTGTGAAGCAGTAAATGCGTGGGAAGTTATTTCAACTAGAGAAACACAGAAATTACTGGATCAATTGAAGCCAATGCTCGTATATCTGGTCGATTACTAGAGTGTACTAGAGTATAAACAACGCGTTTGTTGATTTCAAAAGGAGAGCCCGGTTGAGACAAAAGACGATTCATGGTTGATAAAAATACCTCTTTGTAATATGTAAAGGTTTTTTCTGCGGTGTTGTGGTCATCCGAACGTGGTCCTTTATGTTGCAGTGGTCACCAAAGACACGGCCATCCGGTCTATCGGTGAGCTCTGTCGCACTAACGTGTAAATGGGTGAACGGTAATCACGACTGACTGTCAAGTCAAGTCAAAAATCGCTTTATTCATCCAAATGGATGGATTCTCAGCTTCTTGCACTCTAGGATCATTTTTAATCGCATACAGTTACAAAGAAAAAGGGAAAAACAGCATCGTAAATTCAAAGGTAAGCGGAGGTGTAGAGTAAGATATCAGATATACGCGATCGATAAACGCCGTCGCGCGGACGTGCCTGTGTAAAGGAATGAACGATAATCGAAATTGTCCTTGCTAGAGCACCGATAAAATTATGTAGTCGCGTCACACCCCAACTGAGATCTAAAAACGACCGATTTTTAAGCATAATTTCAAAAAAGGGATGTTGAATTTAGCTGAAACTGAACAGATTTCGATTGTGGTTGAATTTGTGCCATTTTTTGAAATTTAAGTGGTTTTAATGATCCTTAATTGACTTTGTCCGGAATGTATAAATACCACAACGCAATGTCGACGATCACTTCTACGCTCATACCAAACACGTCGCACGTTGAGGATAAGGTCGTTTTTGAAAGAATGGTCAAAAATTGCTACGGAATGCTGGACGGATTCTTGTAGGACTTCCACGAATTCCAAAGGTTTACCTTCTGCGTCTACGCATCAATGACAGCCGATCAACTGATACGAGAAAGAAAGTTTGGTCGGAAACTGACGTTGCCTGAGGGTTTCCCATACTACTTCATCAAATATTGCTGTGTACATCATCCAAGACTCGGTGCAACTGCAATCAGGTGATTGTGGCTCTCCTTTCTAATGTATTTAACCCGTTTTAGGCTGTAAAATATCGCCTGTCCGGCATTCGTTGGAGTTCGCGCGGTCGGAAGGGAGTAAGGAGTGCTAAAACGTTGTCTGGTGCACAATCATGATTTCCATGTGGGTCAGTGGGGTTTGTATACAGGTAATTGTCGCCTATGAAGAGAACAAGAGGAAGTGTGTAGTTTGATGGACGCTTTTAGAAGTACTCGCGAGCTAAGGGATTTCGCCACGCAAAGATTTAAGAGACCAATCAGATTCACGGACGATGCGGTGAAAGTTCGAGATATATATACTGGAGAATCAGGGAGAGTTTAGGATAGGGCTGAACGAAGGCGTCCCTCATCACACATACTTTGTGCCTAAGATTATGCTGCACTGCATCGCAAAGTTTAATGATGTTTGGTTAGCGGACGCCACCCACCAGCTAAACTGTTGCGGGTACGTGCTTTGGCATGCTATGCTTTCAGACGACGCTATCTAACCGAACGAGAGTGGTGAAAGCTATAGATCTGCCGTGGGAGCCATGAGAGCTGTGCCCAACCGTCGCACAATGCAAGACTATAGTAGTCGATCGTAGCTTGGTTCAATATAACGCGTTTTCGGAGTATTTCCCTTCTTCTGATGTAGCATATTTCATTTCCACCTGGTTAAGGAAATGAAGAAAAATGTAACCAGCTATCTGGTATGCCAACGTTTGAAAAGCAGCACATCTTTCAATGGAAGCGCAACATGGTGTACGGTGATAGTAAGGTATCCCTTCGTATATTCCTAGCAGTCGTAGCACAGAAGCAAGTGGTTAGTTTCGTCGCACTTGGTTTCCATACCGAGAGCAAGGGGCAGGGTATGCCGTGAGGTCTAAGTTGACTTTAGGTAACCTAACTATTAACCGAGTGGAGACGGAAAACAGGCATCGCCAAACAGGCTTGTCTCCTCGATCTTCATTAGTGGATGTATTTGAAAAAGTGCTACAACGAATAGGGTCTTTGGAAGTGACGCATGGAATTCACCTAGATAAAGATTCCAGGGAAGGGTATCAGAACCTCAGCAGAATGCTATCGCTTAAACCCTTGCTCATGCGAGTAACATTATATGCACCAAATATATTATTAAGTAACTGGAATTCGTATAACATTGAGAGAATCGTTCACGAGAGAGGGTTCTTCCTGCGAGTGGATAGTAAGGTCAAGAGTCATAAAGCAGTTACCGCGGGGAAAAAGTGTGAATGCCGGTTTTATGCGCAATGGTTGTTGTCCTGTTTGCAAATGTCCAGGGTATACGATCTAATTGATTGGGATCATAACAGTCTTATTCCAGATAGGTGGATTATGAATCACAGAGAAAGGTGTTAAGATCAGTCAAGTGGTCGACCTCCATAGATTACGTTGGTTGGGGCATGTGTTACGCATGTCACGAGATAGGTTGCCACGGCGAGCGATGCTTGCCGAGACAGGTAGCGGTTGAAAAAAAAAATGAAGGGCGGTCAAGCTAAGACCTGGCATGAGTATATGAAAACCCTGACCAGGGGACTGGGTCACATAGGTCCCGTTAGGCTTCCTGGCTGGGGACCTCGAGAAGATCGTACCCGATGGTTAGAGACACTGAATGATATGGCTGGGTGTCGTAAACAGTGGCGTTCTTGCATCTTCTCAATTTGTTTGCAGCCATAGTTTACTGGAGTTCTCAATTTTCTCTTCGACTCTACCTTAAACTTTCCTGTTCTTCTCTTATTATTCATCCAAATGGGCAGCCAAAAGACAGCAACCAAAACCGGCGCACGAAAGTGCATGGTTATTGGTTGTTGAACTCTTCAAGAAATGGGCGTCTCTTTAAATAGTTTAGGACCCGCGCACTACAGTTTTCAATGTGATCAACTTCGACATGTGGCAGCTATTATAGGGAAGTACCCGGACATCCAGATATCATTCGAGAGATGAGGATCAGCAACACAAGTTACGGAGAGTAAGCGTATCTACCTTTCCTCTACGAGCGTCAAGGTAAGGGCCGATAATCCACCAGTAGCTTCAACAAGCGGTTCGATAGAAAAGCGGAAATCACTTTTAGTGAGTAGAGCGGTCGATAGTGATGACGATGAAATAGCACTAGAAGACACACTGGAGCATGCTATGTTCCAGAGACTGACAACGACGACATCAGACAAGTACAAACTGGACGATAAACGCAGAAGGCAAACCAATCGGGCATCACCGTTGAAGACGATTTGTTGCAATCTTTGCAATTCCGCGCGGAACACGGTCGATTTGGACGATGATCAACAATGGATCCAGTGCTGAACTGCGGACGACGAACACATACCAATTGCGCTGCTTTTACAGCGGAGAGGAAGCATACATTTATGTTCATTGTCATAAGCCCAAAGTGATTGATAACGGCCCTTCTGAGGGCCACTCTAATCTGATTTACTTGTCCAGGAGTTATTATTTCTCGATAAGCTGCAAGTTTCAGAATAGTATTTAGAATAGTTTGGGACAGTTATATGGAACGTGCAGTTCTTATTGATGGAGTTTGGGTAGTCTTAATTACCATTAACGTATTCATATATGAATGAATATTTTTATTTTTTATGTTATATGAATTTTTGTTTTATTTTTTGGTTATTAGCCATTTCCGGGCATCTGGCGAAATTGTTTACGTTTCCAATGAGCGAAATAATTTTTGGGCAACTGATGTCTCCAGTGGGATTTTTACATGGCTTGGATAACGGGGATTGATCAAATGACCTTGACTTTTTCGAATAAAACTGCGTTCGGATGCTACGCGCCTACCTATCTGGAGTTGTTATGCGATAATTGGGCTAGGAAAAATTCCCCTGAAGAAAGGTAGGTAGTTTCGGGATAAGAAGACACTTGAAACCGAAAAATGAATGAATACCGGATGCAATGTACTAATATTAGGCTGAAGACATCATAAAAGATTTCAATTTCCTAGATGCATAAAAGATACGCAGGACGGTATGTCTAAATTCCATTATAAATAGACAGAACATAAATATAAATATTGAGAACAAGCAACGGAATTAACGCACCTTTCATTGACCCGGTTTACTTTGTCACAAAACTCCCAACCGATTTTGAATACTACTTAATAGTATCTACTACTAATATGTCGCCGCAGTTCCTGGAATTCACCCACCTTTTTGAATTCCCGAGGCGTGCGACATAGCAGGAGATTGACTGTACAAAGCAAAAAAAATGCCAGGAAGCATTGTATACATCTGACTCGAGCTTCTTGGGTTCTACCGCCCACACTGCCAATCTATCAACTCAAATGAGGCTAGCGAACCCGGGATCTCATAAAACAGAATCCACTACCTACCGGGTGGATGATCAGATTGTTCCACGATACTTCAAGACGGCACTAAACGTGATGCTGAATAAAGTCGGGACAACTATACAATCCTTCCCAGCTTCTCACTTCACGCTCCATTTGACTCCGAAAGCCCCAGTATGGTCTGCGACGAGTATCTCGGGTTGTGGCTGGTGACTCCTCCATTGTAGTTCGCAAAATGCTCTCACACAGACTATGCTGACGAGGCCGTACATACTGCCTTCCAGTGGCGGGGACGAGAGAAGAGGACGAAAGACCGATATCCGGGATAGTAGTAGACTTGATGAATCACTGATAATTCAAATCCCGGGTTAAAGATGGTGAAGATGCAGATGGGATGATGATGAGCAGGTTGAGGATGGTGAGGACAAAGAGGATCACCAGGATGAGGATAATCAGGACGAAAATGGTGAGGATGATAAGGAAGGTAGGAATGAGGACGATCGGGATGAGGATAGTAAGAATGAGGATCATGAGGATGTGGATGAGGAATAGCATGAGGAGGAGGATAAGAATGACGAGGTTATGGCGGATGAGAAGGATGTGGTAATCTGTGCATCCGTCTCCGGTGCCTTCTCTGTGGTTGTGTACCAGACATTGGGAGAATCTCGCTCCTGACAGAGCATGGTCTGTGTCCACGGGTGTTGACCAGTAGGAGCGGCAGTCTGATCGATCCTCGCCAGTTAACGGCTGATGGCGATGTAGTCGATTTGAGTCCAGCGCTGTGGAGCGGTTGGGGGTCTCCATGTAAGGTGGTGTCGTTTCTTGTGCGAGAAGTTGGCGCTCGACAGGAACAGTCCTTAGTCAGCGTTGGAGTAGGCGTTCCCCGTTGTCCGTCCGGTTAGCTGGGATTGCATGTGGTTCACCAAGCCTCATGCACCCAATGAAACAAGCGGAACATAGACCGGACAGCACTTTATTGGCTGGGAGTTACCCAGTTTGGTCGGGCGGTAGCTGTCCAGTGAGGTGCGAAGACTTCTCCCACCGCCAGGAGAAAAACCCAGGTAACTTCGCCCCTACGTCCACCTAGTGGGGTTTTGACTGATTAACTGCCCCTCACCGTGTTTAGATGCTGGAGTGACCTCTCAAGGGGCGAGAGTGGATAGTCAAAGGAGGCCTAGAGGTGCCAAAACAGCTGTCATTGCCAGACTGAGCTTCGTCTAGTTTCTACTCATTGAACTTTCAGGCATAATTGGATCGGTGGGTGTGAGCAGCCATCGTGTATACTTTGCAAGGTCTTCTAAGCACGCAAGCCATCACACCACGTCAAGGTGCGGTTTTGTCGTAATGGCCGAAGGCCCTATCTAGTGCTTCGACAGATGGGCTAATCCAAAGAAATTATCCTACAGGATTATTTTGACCTGTGGGAGCAGTAAGTAATTCACGGATGATGTATACTCGGAGAAAGTAAGGAACTGGATAGCATAGACTTAACCCTATGATTCTAAATCATTATTACAGGGCCATGGTAGGTAGTTATGAAAGTGGCACCACGCAATTGACAATGAACTTGAAAGTGCACGAGTAATATAAACAAACGTCCGGCATTATCCGGAAGGGTAAACGGTAATCATTAGAAAAGACCGTTCACACAGTGAAAAAATGGAAATAGATTTTATACATGTGAGCTTTCTGTCAGACACATTTTTTCCGAATCAGTGATCAGCCATCTTTTAGATGTGAATGAAGTTTGTCTCGTATAAACGCGCGAGCAAATGATTTTTCACCAAGAGAACGATTGAATTTCATATAATCGAGGTGAACGCATTGCAAACAACGGACTGCACCGAGGCCACATCAACGGTAATCAAACCCAAGAAGGGAGTGCGTATGCAACATGACTGAAATTACCATATTCCGCTGAATAATGAGAAAAAGTGGAAGAATTCAGAACATTTAATGGACTGGTCCTTTTTGATTTCGTATACCGATCGGCCGAACAAACCCAACATGAATAAGAGCAAAAAAAGGAGAAGAATGAGAACTTTTATGCGGGTGAAAATAAGAAAGAATGCATTGCATTAGCCTACTTTTTTCTAGCACTAGTGCCTGCCGCAAATGGATAAACACTGCTCAGGGGGGGCGGACAGAAAAGTGAAAAAACAGCGGTTTCCACTTTGTTCAGTATCAATGGAAAGAAAATTAGGGATGACCGATGAGGCATGGACTACTTAGCCAATACACAACAGAGAATATCAACGCTGAAAGATCACGTACTTATTGGCACAACAGACTGATGGCCAGACAGACAATAAAACTTCAGATCGGAAGACGGGTGAGAACACGAGTGATCGATGCAGACACGAAAGGTGTAGGTAGTATGAACTCCCAACGTTTGACTAGGCGATCGGTTCTCGTGCGAGTACGAGAGAAAGCGTGATTCGATTCGTGTCTCTGAAGCAATTGAATCAATAGTTCATTGACAATCCGTAGGCACAGCGGATACGTCGGTGAAACCCAACAGGAAAAGCTGGAGTACATGAACAGAAAACTAATCCTGCCTGAACGTTCTTGTCAAGTGCGATAAACAAAATTAACACTGAAATGGCAATATATAACTGGTGGAGTTATATGCACACTAATTCGCTCGAGGCTGTCGTGAGTTAAGTAAATTGTCAAACATTTGTATCATCAGAACGGGAAGATGTTAGAAAGATATGTTCACAACTATTTCGGTACTTGTAATTCACATTCTTATTTGTTTCGCAGCTAACTTAGTAATATCTTGACAGTCAATTTCAAACATGTCTTTCGCGTCCGGAGTGTAAATATTCTATACTAGATGCGTTAATACCATTGCATTTCAACTCGATTTTTTCCCGACCATATACATCACCGTGTGAGCAACCTATTCTATCAATCATTTTATTTCATTGTCAGCTGGTAGAGAAACCTTAACACAAAAATAAGACGCTCCGTTGGAAAACATGGTGTTGGAGTCGAAATGCAACGAGAGTCATGACTTATTCCACTTCGTTAGTGAATCATTTTGTGAGTTATCGACCAATGGAATCACTAAGATCACCAGAAATAGAATAGTAGTGATGCTGGTGAACATATTACTTTGATTTTGTGTATGTCATGTTTCCTACATCAATGTTCGAGGTTATATATGTCTAAACCAAGGTTGTTTCCCTGGTTGTTGTTGGTGACTGTTTCCTGATCCAACCACTGTACAACCGGGCTAGCATCAGTAAAACTTCCATTGTAGTGCCCACGTTTAACAGCAATCAAGAGAAGTAGAGAAACACTTCGGAAGAACGTTCCAACAGAGGTTTCGTGGAAGATTTTGCACAGATTGGTAAGAAAAAGAACTTTCAGTGGCCGAACTACGAGCTCGGAAAACAACCTACAATCAGCGTCATTGATTTTGTCCGAGATCCTGAGTGAGTTCACCGTGCTCAAACCATTTATGCAGGAAGTTTTGGTTGCATTGATTAGGAAGCATTTAAAGCTGGATGTTAGAAGGGCATATTATAGGGCTGAGGTCAGCCTGATTTTCTCGCCTGAACAAACCTTTTCATCAATGATCAGAGGTGGCATACTGTTGGATAAGACTTCATTTCGTATTGACCCGTTTGACCTTGAGGTTGCCTGTTTCTGTAGAGTAAGCCAAGATGAATATTTTGCATCTATTTATTTTATATCTTATATAAAAAAATGCACCAAAATATTCAGGACCACAGGAAAGTAGGGCAACAGTGGAGGGAACGAAAAACACGAACTACGAGACGATGGGCTGACGACGAATACCGTTTAATCAACGCGGCTCAAAATAAGCCGAAGTATCAAAGGCCTGGTGGAGCAATCTAGAGTACGGCTTCAGAGAAAGTGGTGAAGAAGTAAAAGATAATGGAACAATCCTTACTGCTGCTAGTGTGAACGAAACGAATCGCCTCGTTAATCGTTTTGGTTATCCGTGACGATTATGCGTAAAGGTTAATGATATGCATAGCGAAAGCAATCGTGAACCAACAACCCTTATCTTGTACGGTATAGAATACTGTCAGAGTCCGTATATTGTTATGACCATTACCTAAATGATGGCACCTTCGCTAATAGTTGCCAAACACCGCGATATTCCAAAGTGGAAATTCGTCGTGTATATGGCAAATTAAACGTGAACTGAAAAGCTAGGAAGCACTGGACAACTATTTCTACTTGTTTGGGTCTCGGCGGTAGATCCCCAGTTGGGTCGATGGATTCGAACAGCTGACGAGACCGAACCAGGTAGAAACAGCTGTCCAGTGCTTTCTAGCTTTTCAGTTCACGCTTCATTTGCTATATACACGACGAATTTCCCACTTTGAAATTTAATCAAATCTTCCATTACTCATATGGACTGCAATATTCATAATGTGACTGTGAATGACCAACGTGAACCCTGCACCAATCTCATGTGCAGTTTGCCGTTTCTCCACCAGTTCACAATCTGATTATATATATATATATATATATATATATATATATATTATATAATGTACATAATAAAGAACAAAGACCGAGCAAGTTTGTTAATTTATTTTGTCACTTTTGATGAACCGTGGCTAACGCTTTAGGACTACGTCTAACTGAAACTGCACAAAGTGCAGCGAAGAAAAAATGAACACCAGCGTGCGTGTATGACTTTATTTACAATGGATTAGCTGGTAGTGTTTATCGATTCTGAGCTTCTGCGGTAAACGTTTTCCCGGCAGAGTTCATTTTTCCAAATTAGTCCTCTTAAATTGGTCTGTGTGAAGTCTGTCTCGCATCCGTACATTCAGTCGAGGGACAATTTTCTGTTTTCCAAGAAATTTGCGCTTAAAAAGTAACTTAAACAGTGTTCGATCAATCTTAATCGTTGGAAGAATCAGTCCCTGGGGAAACCTATTTTTTTAAAGCTAGTCGGAAAGCAATTTATATGCAGCACATTTATTAATCGGTAACCTGAATATTAGGTCAGTGATGGCTAGTGGACCATTCGCACTCGACAATGAGTATGTAAAAATTACTAAGGTGAATCGCGATTGGGTCATGTTTTGAGTGTATGCGTATGCGTGCAGAAATACAGCGTTCACTTCAGCAGAAAGGCAAACAGGTAAGATGATATCAACTAATGAATACCGGCGCAAAGAGAAAGGGAGATAAGCGTACCAGTTTCGTTGAAATAGACCAGAAAATATCACGTGACTTTTACCGGCATTCAGGATGAGGACAGGGGCAAAACAATTAGGTCAATCAGCTAGGCATGAGAAACAGCAAAAATGACAAGGTCAAATGGTGAAATCATGTGATCTGATGTACGTCAGTAAGTAAGCCCATGGGTAGGAAGAGCAAAGGACAGGAAATGCACGAATTAAATAAGCAGGCCAGGAATGGGATGGAAAGTATGGAGTACTTGGAAATGTGATATAGGGGAATGGCTGTTGCACAGTTAGCGATAGATTGCATTGAACAGGCATGTATTGATCCTGAATTGTGTTCATTAATACAGATTCAAGAAGAAAATTATCAGATTCGAATGCTTGAACAGGTATGTACGCAACTTCACAGTGTACTCTGTTGACC
>UZAN01048048.1:0-22278 GCA_900618425.1 Echinostoma caproni | reverse complement strand
TGACCTTCACTGAAAAGGGAACCAACCGAATGCGTTCTTTCGAAAATCGTTTTATCGTGTACTTATTAAAAGGCAATTTGAATAGATTTGATCCCAGTTGAAAATTATTCTGCTCCTTCAACACAATAGTGTACCCATCTTGAGAGAAATTCAGATTTCCAACCTCAAGAAAATTCATAAAGCTTTAAAGTAACCGTGGTTATAGAATACCTTTTCTACTGATTTCCTCCCACACCGAATACCTATCAATACTACACATTAAATAAGCACACGTGTCGAAAGCGATAGCTGTCTGTGTGAGCTTCAGAAGTCGAGCAATTGGGCGTTTGAATCGGAATTACCAAATTAACTTGAACACAGTTTCAATGCAGCATACACTGCCCCCATTGCACTCAACGTCTAACAGAAATACGCTTGACAAGGTTCGGAATCGAAAGAACCGGGAACGTGAGCACCTAGACCTGTTGTGTTTCAAACTGAACTGTGAAATCGGTAGTTTAGCGTTCAGGTGCTACAATGTAATTTTATGCTACGTTTATAGCGTCCCAATTCCCTTCTACCTCTTCGTTACAACAGTTCTGTTCCATTAGGGGTAACCATCTTTTAAGGAATACGAGAACGGATGAGAGAAATTAGTTGTGAACGAGTTACATTGACCAAGTCCTATTCCGTTTGATATCGGATCGTATGTTTTCACAATCCAGCTTATCCCATCATTGATTAACTTACGCCTCAGCGTATTCATCGGTAGGACGAAGGAGATGTTCAACTTGGGCTCATTTAAGAAGTCTAACCACTGGTTCAATTGGCCTTTACTAATTTACATGCATTTATAGTTACATTTTTATGTAGACAGCCGTTTTCTACACCACGAAGCTTCGTCCTTCAAACACACATAGAAAATCGTTAGTTAAGCATTGGTCAGGATCAGTGAACAGATGAATAAAACTGACCATTACGGGAACTCAGGTGATGCCTTCGGAGTATTCTCCAAAGGTTCCAAATTCCACGCGAACCGTAGTTCTGTGATGTTCCGTTACACTTGTGTCAAGCAAAAGTTCTCCATACGCAGAACCAGACCATGGGGCTAATCCTCAATTCAACCCAGCACCAGAACCCACCTCATTACGTTCCGTGTTCACCCATTACCGCACCATTCACCTCCCGACCGATCTTTCTGTTTCCCAGCCACACCACACACTATTTGGACCGTTTTATGCGTTGCCCGGTTCTTGGAAATATTCGATTGATTTCTTCGCTTCGTGTAACCATATAATTAAAAAAATTGTTTCTCTCTCTTTATTCGACAACCAACCAACAAACTAACCGACCAAACATACATCAATACAACCAAATAAATACCTCCAAATGAATCTCGACTTCAACTTATTTGTTCCTCGCTGTGTGCATTCAAACCCAACACTTACCGTTCTCATCTAACTGTGTCTCTTATTGAACCGATATTGTATCACGAGGTTTGATGACCCGAGAACCTATCCCACAAAGACATTATATATGTATATATATATTATATTTTATATGCGAAAACCAAACTAATGTGATGATTGCTTCTGTCTGTAGTTTCCGCTGTCAGCTGTGGCGTGTCGTTGAGTGCAGGTTGCATTTCAGCTCTCGACTAAATGACTTGGCAACATGCATGTTAGACAACTCGATCGATACGAATAGTACCAAATACCACAACATTCCCATGTCGGGCCGTATGTCATGGGCTCTCAAACACACACACACACAAGAACATGGACACGGGGTGTGAGCAGGTGTGCGGATCGATGATTCCAGGGGGTGGGGGTGGGGGTGGGTGGGAAGAGATCAAACATCGCACAAGAGCCGGTATGTCGCGTGATTAGTCGGTGGAAAGCAAACATGAGGGAGCTACATGATGAACGAGAGAGAGAGAGAGAGAAATCAGAAAACCGAAACCGAAGATGTGACCGATTTGTGATCATAGCTTTTCCTAACACCGGTCGAGTATAACACCATTGGGTTCGTTTACAATTGTTTCCTGTTCAGAGGGAATGGCTCTATGGGTGCGCTGATGTGCTGACGTGAATCACAATGTCGACGGCTGTTTAAAACTGGTTAGCTGAGTCATGCTGACAAACGGAACTCATCCCATAATCAATGAGAGCAGAACAATTGTATGTGTGTATGTGTGTGTGTCCATGGTAGTGGAGGTGGTGGTGTAAGAGAGGACCTGAACGAAACGAGCTGGCAGAAGACCACCAAATCCCGTTCGGATAACCGTGAGAAATTGAGAAATGTCGTCGCTCAGCCTAAATATGTGGAAACAAGCGCTCAAACATAAGACGTCCGTGAAAAATCAGTTCACTAAGCGAGAAAGTGATTCATCAGGAATTTTCAGCTTGTCCCACCACCACAGAAAGAGACAGACACGAGGACTCATCAGCAATGCATTTCCATCGAGCTTNAAATTCAACTGGGCCAAGCAGAAGCGTATCTCGCACACGCTACTCCTGGGCCACCCAATTGATGGCACGTGACCATCACGCGATACAGCGCCTAGGCGTTTTTGGTCAGTTCAAGCCTCAGTTACACGACGAATTCACCATATAAACAAATCGAATCCTCCATTACTCTCATGAAACTAAGAAATCTTTTGGAGTTTAAAGTGAAAATAATGAATGTATCCTATTGTTTTTAGGTTATCCCATTCCGAAAATCAACACAGATCTGAAATAACAATCGATGGCTTTTTCCGATCGATCAAGTTTCATAACCTCATGTTAAATTAAAAATAAGTAAATGTCTTTGTACTTCCTCTTTTATTCATTGAATATACAATGTATAATTAACATTCAGGAAAGGGGGCCGCAGCTGTACAAAGGCTGCCTGAGAAGATGGCCGGAGGTGGAGTGGTTCGAACCTGGGACTCCCTGGTCATAAGTGGGTGGCCGAACCAATGGCCACCACCACCAAGGGATAACTTAGCTTTCTCAGCAGTGTTTGTCAGTGTTTAGGGTACAGCAAGTACTGAAAGAAACTGGTAAATTCTGTTGAACAGTCAACTTAGTGGACTACATGCAAAAATGCTGAATAGAAGTGTTGAATCGGTTTCGATCTCCAAAACAGATGTTCCCTGATCATACCCCAAAACGCATGTATCTTTCTCAAGCCATCTTTCATTAACTCTTGATTCGCGTCATTTTTTCCCTTTTCTTACTGGATCTCCGTCGACCCAGTGGGTCTATTGATCCGAATCATGATCATCCGAGACATCATCATCAGAAGCAGCAGCATGTAGTAATTGTAGTAATGGTAATAGTAGCGCGCAATGAACACAAAACACGAATCACGGAATACAAATCAAGGAATACGAATCACTGATTAGCAGTCACGACGCCACGTAAGCACCGGATCACACTGGCACTTGCACGCCATATCCCACATATCCGGGACGCGAAAAAAAGGTCACAGGAGTAGTAGTTTGTTTATTGAAAGAGATAAGGAGGAATAAATGGTATGTACAGAGCAAGCTCATTGGTCATCCGGGTGTCTGCGAATCGTGGTCTAGTATTTCTGCCGTTGTTCAGCTTCTGTCTGGGCCGCACGGTATCTGATTGGCTGGTCTAATCGACCTATTGTATGTAGTCCAGATGTTGTGGCGCGCACGTGCTTTGCTGATGTCACCCATGAAGCGTGAGTGATCACAATTGTTCGAAACTGTGACCTGTCTCTCCAGGGTATGCGCCATCTCGTAGACTGGGATCACCACAGAAACTCCCCTGGGTACTACTTCCGTGTTCATATAAGAGTCGTATGAGCCACGGGAAGAAAATAGTGGTTTACCTAATGTCCCTTTAAATTCCTAGCCGCATTTTATTCCTCCTCTTTTTTATTTTACATAGCTGTCTGATAGTCTTCAGGATCTGATACTCACAGATGCAAACCGGCAACATTAGTCCCGGGACTTGGAGTAACGAAACACACATACACACACACATACACACACACACACACACACATATATATATATATATATATATATATATATTAGAATCCGCTAGGCTAAGTGTGACAATGAAGCGGATGACGGAAAAGTTGCCTACCATCAAAGTGTGCGGATGCGAGGTTCGAGTGTCAAACCATAGGGTTCAAAGCACATCTACGACATAGACTGGACAGCAGCCAGTTTGTATAATCACACCTACGGGTAAAATGGTAGGTTTCTCTTTATTTGATTGAACCTGGCTGAGTATTGGATTCCGTTTTTGGTTATTTCCATCACCAAATTTCATGATCTTTTCTACAATACTGGTTCATAATTCGCACAAAGTAGCTAATGGTCCAACGATAAGATTGTCGCTGAAGCAGATGTTTGGTGGGATGTGAGTTTCCCACTGGTTTTGAGCGTGTAAAGATGAATGGAAATTGAACGTGCACAATTCACCTATGATGTTTTATGTTGCGCCGATAAACAACTATGTGATAACCCTTCATTCGACGAAATTATAAGAAAGTATATGTGTGATATAAGTCATCTTCCAGAAGCTAGGGATTCCCCTCGGTACCAATGCCAATAAATAAATAAATATTTTTCCTTCATTCTGTTTATTAAATAGAGCAAACAAAACTGCCGAGTGACTGATTTTGGTAACGTGAACTCAACCACGGACACAGATGTGCTTCTTCTAAGAATGACGTGATTAGTGTATTTGTACAGGTTTCTGGTTAAAAAATGCTTGAAATCTTATTAGATGACTAAATTATGTAACTGCTTCATTCCCATAATACCAGATTATTGCAAACCCGAAGTAGCGATTTGTAGTGATCGAATCACCAATCACAATTGCGGGTGAACCTCGGAATCGTCCTGGTAATCATATGCTCATATCTCCCGACACCGAGAAGCAGAAATAAGACAACAATTGGTGCAGTTTGTTCATCGAAAAAAATCAATGGAATTCAATAGAAACGCAACAGAAATATTATTGGTTGAACGGGAATCAACCAATCGCCTTTCTTATTCTTCAGGTCACATGACTGGCCTCTGATCGCTCAATACCATTGGCCTGTGGTTCGATGTCCATTACCCCTGAACTGGTCTTACTTTCACGGTACAGTTTGATCTATCTGACAAAGATATTCATTCTAAGAGTATTCGACTGGTTGCGGTAACATCCTTACTCCATCCGTAAAACAAAATAACAGATCCTCAACTGAAGCTGATATCGATGGGTTTATATCAACGGCTGCTCGATTGATCTTGGGCGGCTAATATCCACTCCAATATTTCCATCATGTACCTAAATAATTTTGTGCAAACCTATTTATTGGGGTCAGAAACTGGCATATGATGTGTCCATGTTTAAATATATTGTTCTCTTAAATATAATCATAAGCCTGTTGTCCCTGTTGGGCTTCGAGTCGAGTTGGTGCCAGGCCACTTCACTTTCGCTCCGAGTCAACGCAACCCCGTTCTGTATCCCAGTCTTATGTAGTTCACCGCTCAAAGTCCCCAACTGTTTTATAATCTGCTTGGCATGATTGATCAGTGAGTGCTAGTGGTAACAGATCTGACCCTTTGCCCTGTTCGAAACATACACGCATATGTGTGTGTGTATGTGTGTGATATATATACAAATAACTGCGGTCTATACTAGCACTTGTATATAAACGTAATTCACTTCTTACGATCGTCAGACTTCTTTCGTTGTCGAGTCCCCGTAAAGGTCATCACGAGTTTGTTATCTGTTGTTCACGTGTTCCACGAATTCTATCGTCTTCACCTACACTCACTTCATCGACTATGTGACCCAGGAACACCAGCATTCCAGTGTACACATAAGCCGCGGTCACGTGTGTTCAAATGACCGCGAAACTGGTGATGAACCAGGCATCCTAAATATCGATTTTTCTCAAAGATCGTTTGATGGCCGTCGATTGCTGAGAGTAAAATGCAACGGAGAAAATTTGGTAAAACTATCCGAAGCGATTGAAATTAGGTAAAAACGATGGCACAGAAGCCGCACTACACGAATGGTGGCGTTTAACTGTGTGTGATTCAAATGCCTATCAAAATCGTTAATATTCAAGAGTTGTCAACAGCTGTACCGTTGGGCATTGTACCTAATTCGTACCCAAATCAATTACTACACAATGACGTTCCACACATCCCAAGCTTTAATTCGACTGCTGCTGATCTAACACAAGAAATTACATTCAATGAGATGGACTGTCGTTTACCTATGCCAGAAATTAAGATCTGAACTTTCTTAATACCTCATTTTCAAGTGAGTCATGGAGAATTTGATTCAATTTCAAAGGTGAATTCGTCGTGTATATAACAAACGAAGCGTGAACTAGCAAGATTTTGTTCACCCACAGTAAAATTTGAAAAACGCACTACAAGTCTCATGCACAACACAATTTCCACATTTTGAAGTCGGTTGTAATCACTTGAATTTTGGTGTAGTATTCTGTCTCTAAACCATGATCACTGGACTCGCGAAAAATGACTGCTGAATCGTATGATGTGTGTCATGTCATTTTCAATAAACATTTCGATACATATCGTTGTCATAGTTTCAGCTGATTTCTGCGTTTGATCCAACTCGACTGTGAATCCATGACTACTGCGATACTCCTCCAGTTACCTAACGGGACATTATGTCCTGGTGATATATTTTCAGATTCACGTCTGGATGTAATAAATTCAAAACCTACAACACCACATCTGACTTCCGATCACGCTGAAGTTGTAACTTTTAGAATTATCAGATCGCGGGAAACTTCCTTTCTGCCCTCTGTGAGACACTGTGAGAGTCGGGGAGGAATAATTCTCGACTACGAGCACATTGAAAAGCAGAAACTAATTCCACTAGACAACACAGCTATTTACAGCAAAAAAAAGATAAGACAGGGCTTCGCCGCCGCCGAGACTCAGATAAAAGGCCACAAAAGTAGCGGTTCATTTATTGAAAGAAATCAATAGGATTAAATAATATGCGAATAGAAATTTCATTGGTCCAACGCATAATAGCCAATCATCGTTCTCGTTATTTGAGTGTTTGAACTGTATAGCTGTTGTGTGATCAATACTGTTGGTCCATGACCCATGTCCAGAAAATGGAACGCTTAGGCGCTTGGCGGGCGTCATCCCGGAGCTCTAACTCACCTCAAAAACGGTCTTGCATAAAACGAAATTTGAGTTCTACGTGCACGGTGACAATTTATCCTCGGATTGTTTCACCGAATTCTCACATTTGTATATTAATAGTATTTTTCCATCCCCGTAGGTTGTCACAATATCTCCATGTCTGGGTGAACCTCAATAAATATTTTTCGGTATCATTCGTCAAGCAGAACGCCTAACTGAGAAATTTCTTCTACATAGCTTTGACTCGAAAGAGGTTACAATCGAAAATGTAAAACAATGCCATGTGAAAACCGTTGTGCAACCCCTCCCTTCCTTGGGTCTGGTGGTTAATCCAGACCATACAATTTAGTACGTTTTAGATAGTTCTTTCACCTGGATAGGGAGAAGACTGTAATACACATTTTCAAAGTACCGTCTTTAATAGCGAAAACTCTACCCTCACTCCGACAGATACAGTGTCATTTTTCGGAACGGCCCTACTGTACCCAACCCTGGGCTCTTTGATAAGCTTGCTCTATCGCAGCCTTATGTGACTGAGGCCAATGTTTAGCTTTCAAACACGTATCGATCACACAGTGACCTCGAGCTTTGCACATCGCAATCCGAATAGGATTGTGATCGGAAGAGACGTCTCAGTATTGTGTGTGAACGACTGAAGAGTTCCAATAAATGAAGTTCATCATACATAGCGATTCAACAGATCAAAACCTAATATGCTTTCATGTCCCTTGAAAGTTTCAAAGAACAAGAAATCTGGGTCTGTAAATTTCACCCCGAATCGCATGTGTCATGCTCCAAGACAAACGGTACAACGAATCCCTTAAAAACTGGATACTACTCATTTAAACCACCAAACTCGGGTCACATTGATCGGTAAATGGAAATGTTCCGGGAAATCCAGTCAGGCAAGGAGAAAACTGTTTTCGAGTATCACACCCCTTAAACATCATATGGCGTAAAAGTAAGTATGACCAGAAATAAACGTGTGTGCTTAATGGCTACATGCTCCATCCATTTTGACAAATCGAGCAGGTGAAATTAATATCGGTGTGGTATATGGAAAGATCAACAGTACCAGGTCACCCTGGAATGATCATGATATTGTTTAACATTTCCGCCCATCTTTTCTTTCAAAAACAAAACGTTCAGAATTAGAAATTTCGTGTTTGTGCTTTCTAAATGACTTCTTAAAGAATACCAAAGATGGTTTTTCTGTCTCAACCGGTAAAATGGCATGCAATCAAACGGTCCGAATTCCCTAAACTGTACCGAATGGATCTCCGAGACAGTGTTTNGTTGTTGTTGTGGTGGTGGTGGTGGTGGTGGTGGTGGTAGTGGTGGTGGTGATCGTAAAAGAACACCAAAAACCCTGGAATGCTAATGCACTCATTCTTTCTATACACAACTCGTTCCCTGTGATACCCAAACTTCCATCCATTAGTCGTAGAAGAAACCCTGTTTACTCGGCTAACCGATATGGCCCCATTATATTCCACTCAAATGAAACTACCTGTAGCACTTGAATTAGGCACAGATCAGGAATAACGAATCACGAATCAAGAATCTCGGACGCAACGGAAACACTGAATCCCGTTAGCACTTGCATGCTGATATTGCACGTAACCGAAGCATAAGGAAAAGACCATAGAAGTAGCAATTCTTTTATTGAAAGGAATGTACAAAAGAGGTTTATTGGTTGTCGAGGCATCTATCAATCGTGTACTTGTATTTTCAACGTCACACAGATTCTTTCTGGATTGCACAACTTCTGATTGGTCGGCACGATCGGCCTGTTATTGGTTGTTCAGACACGGTAAGGCCTAGGTGCTTGGCCGGCGTCATCTGAGGAGGTTGTCCAGACACTATAAAGCGTCGCTCCGTGGCTGCCGTCAACCTGAAGGCTAAGATCACCACACAAATGCCTTACCACAGAGAAGTGACTTTCAGTGATGGTTGGTGGTTGGAAGAATCTTTATCGATCACTGAGTATTCTGGATCATTATTGTTCTACGCTCACAGTGATCTAAGTCCTGGTTCAAGCTTATTGAGGCGACGAAACTATGCCTCTACAGAATTGGAATAGCCTTCGTCATGGCATTCTTATCACAGACGGTCGATCACCACTGAGATACAATGATGTGAATCAAGTATGAATGAAGGTCCACTGAGTGCTATTATTCAGAAAAACTGAGTCATCTGATTGTATATCACTGTTTTCTTAGATTTGTTAGCACATTTCTCGGTGGAAACAGTTCTCATAGTTTGACTAACCGTGTACTGTGGGAACCTAACGAGGAGGTGATATTGGTTTTTCGCAGTGTATATTTAATTCGTTCTAAAGTTTTTTCTTCTTAGTTAAGGTCAATTCGTTCCAGGCTGCTTATTTTCTGACCTCTAAAAGTCAGGACCAACTCTGGGCAGAATAAAGTCAATATTTCCACGTCATTTGGATGAATCAAATAAATTGATCAATCGATCATCTTTCGGATAGCCAGAGCAAGGATAGCAGCATGTGTGAACAATTTCGCTCAAGTGACAAATGAAAATAACCAACGAACAAGTTTGTGGACTTATTCGGTGATGTGCTTCCACCCTCCATGAAGTTGATATGCTTACAACAAACTAAAAAATTAGAACGTGCCCGAGAAACAAACAAACACAGAGAATGATTAAAGTGGGATAGTGAGGTTGAGTTTAAATAAAATCGATGAAGCGGATTGTTTTGTCTCGGGTTGAATTTCGTTCTTTCAGCACATGAATTCCAAATCACATACACAAACACACCAGTCAGGAGTGTAGATAGCTAAATTTCTGGCTCAGCAAGAACTCATTCGCTTCTCATAAAGTTCCTCACTCTTTATCCGATTTTTCATCTAAAATAATGTATCGTGTGCGGTATCCTTTCAAATTTATTATCCTGGTATTTACGAAAATTTTGAGACCATTCGAATTTTCCAAAGGAAACTAAACATAAGCCTCATTCTATTTAAAACCGCTATGGTCCCAGGTTAGCTAATTCTCCCATGAAATCGGGTAACCGCTGTACACTTAGTTTGAAAGTATGTATCGGATTGCTATGACTATAATGCAGTGGTCATATTCCACCACTCACCATCATCCACCATGTCAGTCTGTACTAACAGATCTGTCTAAATTTAAATTTCGGTATGTGCACATGCTGCCGCGACCACTGACCACACAGCTGAGCACGGTGTTTTCCAAAACCCTGGCCCGCGTATTGATTGATTCTGGCATACAACTTTGATCGCTCTCCTCTGCTGACCGCAGTTCTTTCTGAGTCAGAGCATGTTGACACAGTTCACACTAAGAAAAGCCTAACAATTCAAATTTTATGTATCGATTTTACGTCCAGCTTATTCGTAGAAGGACTTTTTTTCCCTAGGAGACCCAATACACATGGTTCACGTTGCATTAGATAGTTCAGTGAATTCGTGATCAAAATGTTTGAGCAGTTGCCAAACTTGTTCGAAAGAAATTGGGTTGATCCCAGTCTACGAGATGACGCATACCCTGGAGAGACACGTTACAGTTTCGAACAATTGTTTTGTGTTTCGTGTTCATTGTGTGCTACTATTACCATTACTACAACCACTACATATGTGTCGTTATATATATATATATATATATATATATATATGGGNTTTATATATATATATATATATATATATATATATATATATATATATATATACGGGTCGTGTGCTTCCAGGGAAATTTTGTCCAGTCATTCACATACTACTTATTATCATATATATATATCTGTAGTGGTTGTAGCAATAATAGTAGTACGTGCTAGTACCACTATTACTACTACTTCTACTACTACCACAGAAATAGATATAGGAAAGAAGATTGCATGCGGTATGAATCATTTTCAAACAGTTGGTATTCGAGCCAATACTACAAGAGAGAGTGTGTGGTGTTTTAATCCCGAACAACCCATTGTACTCAAACAACAGCGGGGATACTCGGGGCATGGTCAAGATTGATCAAGATCTCGTCATTCCATGTTTTTTGCTCAGCACTCTGTAAAGTATCAGCAGACAGTGTTTTCGCGCATCCTTCACTCAGTCGACGTTGTTGAATGAGTGAGTATTCATTCACATTTAAAATACAATTCAATTCGGCTTGAGGACGGGCATTTATGCCTTCGCGGGTGGTTTCACTATCTGAGTGATTGAGAAGATGATCCACGGTTCAACTTTGTGATTGACTGATGCAGTTGCTTCCCTCCAACCTCCCACCCACTCACCCACCCCCTCTACCCCGAGTATGGAAGACCGTAACAGTCACTGAATTCTCTCTTTGGTTTGATCTACTGTCGAACTTGGTTTGTAAAATTAAAAAATACTTTGTTCGATTCGTCATCCTCTATCGGGATGGATCCAATTGGACATGGAAGGTGAAAAAAGAATAGTTGCTTAAATTAAACCATGCAAGATGCATCAATGGAACAAAATGGCTTTGTTCTCAGTTGGAACACAAAAATCATGGCATCTGGGGGAGCTGGTCTTCTTTATAACACAGCCGGGGGATTGCTCACATGGAAGCGTTTCATGCAATTTGACAGGAAAGAGGGGAGGGCTTGATCAGGTTGATCAGTTGTGTTGTACCAAATTCTGAAATTTATTTGGAAATTCTATGAGATACACTTGATTCCGTACATGAATAAGCATTCTACCGAAATCGGATATTCCCGTTAGCATTGAAATTTTGTTTCAAAATGTTCGCTTTTATTCATTATGCCAGGGAAAACGTTACACTACGTTCTCAGAATATCCTTATCTGGCTGTAACAGAAAATCTAATACTTGCATCTCTTTTTTGATAGATGGTTATACATGTATTTGATATGAATTTCGTAACATAATGATTCGAACAGTTGCGTTGTTCAGTTTACAAGAACGTAGTGATGTGAAAACTTCAACATTTCAGTTTTTTTCAAAAAATCGATTCGCGTACTTTGTAATCTTTTGTATCCTTTCTACGGAAAATCAATACTTTTAAGTGGTGACCTAGAGCAAAAAAACAAGAGGTTTTTTTCATCTGTCTTATAAGCTGAGCAAATGCACTCATGGACACTTCCCGATCACCAGTTGGATCGATGAAATTTCACTTCTGGTGACACCTAGCTAGATCAAAATAAATGTGCGGTGGTCGCTAGCTGCTCAGAACATACCCCATTTACTCTGAACACAAGCTAGTGCTGAGATGAGCGAGGCGCAATGCCCACAATAAGCTCACAAAGATGGGTTAGCTATACCGTGTATATGGCTTGATCAGCTTCCCAGTGGCCTAGTGGGTAGGATGCTTGCGTTCTACCTGTGCTTAGGTTCCGGGTTCGATCCCCCGTTGGGTCGATGGATTCGCGCTGCCGAAAAGACCCAACCAGGCCGAAACAACTGTACAGTGCCTCCCAGCTTTTCAGTTCACGATTAATTTGCTATTTAAAGGATGAAGTTCCACTTCGAAAAAGACACAAATTCATCAAACAATCGAACTAAATCCTCCACCGCGCACTTGCCAAATTCGGAACCGTTTCAACGGAGTCCGAGTCCTAGAGATATAGGCTAGGATGAACAAGTTGGGAAAAATGAGATATGTGATCCCATCTATGCACAAGAAGGAACAGTTTCATCAACTGCCTGGTGGTCAGAAACGGAAGTATTTTTGCGTTTTATCTGTGACAGCCAGGTTCGATCCTCTGCTGGTTTGATGGGTTCCCATTGTTGATGATGCTGAAAAAGGGTAAAATAGCCATAAAATTATTTCGAACACGATATATGATGAAATTAATTATGTACTAGATATCTCATGACAAATGGACGTTACCTAGGACTACAGACATTCATAAACTCCAGGTTCGTTGTACACATTCAGTATAATAAGCAATTAGAATAACATAATGATCCTGTCACCGCACCGGACTCACCTTGCCTTCTCGCATGACTGTCCCACGAACTCTCCTCAGTTAACCGATGAACATGAAGCTAATCTCTCAATAAGTTTCCAAATTTTATCAAAATAAGTTCACTGAGTCTTATAAAACTATTGTCCCCCATTGGATCATGTTCTTCAGTTGTTGTTTTCTAACGTCAACATGCTTGCTTGAAGGAATTCTTCAACGGCGCTCATGCTTGAGCGATATCGATCGATTAATCCGTCATGGCTCGTCGTTTCCTTGTTCAAACCTCACCATTGTCGTTTCACTTATCATTTGTTGCTTGGCATCGTTCAACCGACTTGCAATTGGTTTGTGTTTAGAACAATAATTATGAAATTCTCAAATTTCTCAAACAAATGGAATCAAAAGATTGATAATTCACAATGCTCCGTTTTCAGTTTATTTATATTCGGGTGTTTGTGTTGCACACAAACCACCGCAGTATTATGTCAAGCTACCTGTGGTTTACATCATTGTCTATCAGTTAGTCACAAACTTACCAACACACTTCAAACTACGTCAAATACATATGTCGTCTTTTGTAATTCACTTACCTGTCTATGAGAGCCGTCAAATATTGGCAATGTATAGTAATTGGTGACAAATGAAGCACAGAATCGCACTAACAATTGGAGTCTCCCATCACGAGACCCAGTTTGAAGACCACAGAAGTAACGATTCATTTATCGGGAGAAATCAATAGAATTAAATAATACACAAATAACAAATAATAACAATCACCGTTCCTGGTCTTCCAGTCTCATGGCTTCTGTTTGAACTGGATAATTGTTGATTGATCGATTTTGTTGGTCAATGGCTCAATGTCGAGGAACTGGAACACGTAGGCGCTTGGCTGGCGTCACCGCGGAGAGCTGAATCAACACAACTCTCCCCCCCCCTCTCAACAGAGCTTCTTCGGATTGATTTTGGTAGTGCCAGCGCAGCAGTATATTCGGTAGACATTTCAGGAGCACCGAATTGTTGGTCTAAGATTTATGTATCTGGCAGCGGCGGATTAGTGAAATCTTTGCTCGGACTGACCGGATCCTTGGGATGGATCTGATCGGTTTGATATCGATGATCGATGATCTTTCATCGATTCAATACACTCAATAAATTGATGATCGAGATTTGGACAGTTAAACATGTCTGTTTTTCGTGTAAGGGTGCGCCGCATACCAGCACTGCATTCGGAAATTTTTCAGCAGTACTTCAAACTCGGACCCAGTCCTTTGGTTTGCCGATGCAGCAGCACTTTCAACCATTATTCACCACACAAAGACCTCAATAGAAGAGCATCTACACACACACACACACACACACACACACACACACCGTCCTCTCTCTCTTGCTCTCTCTCACACACACAAGGTACGCTGATGCATTTACCATGGATGACATTCTGCAATGGTATTCTCTCGCGTTCTCCAGCTTTTCAGCTACTCGCGCTTCATCCATTTGGCGCATAGTTGAAGCTGAGAGCCATATAAATACGATGGCACAGTTCTTGACTTGTGCAAGTGCTTCGATGAGAACATAACCCCAAATTATTGCATAATCAACAGCGAATTGCTCCATCAAGGCATATAACAACAAGCGGGAGAAAACTGTCCAGATCGAAGCGAAGCGATGATGGAATTTTAATCGCAGCAGCCACGGTATGTCACGTGTCACAGGAAACTGGCCAATACTGTTGGACAATCAACTTGATGGACTCCATGCAAACGGGACTGACTCCAGTGCTCAACCCTATAGAAGGCCAAATGGAACACTGATAAATTAAATTACAATATCTATATCATGCTTGTGACCCTTTTTTTAGAACTGAATGCTAATTACGTTTTTACTGAGGCTTTTTATTTTACAAATGTTGCACCAGCAAACATCATCTAAATCGAGAAATCGTACATTTTTATGGATTTCGAAAAACCCTAAGCGTTGTGAGGGACAAATATAATGAAAGTCAGGGTGTTGCAAAAGCCTGATTGATCTCTGTATGCTTACTTCCTGCGCGTAATTATTAGTATCTACTGCCGTGCTCGTTTCTTGACCGCTGACTGGCATTAATAATAATAATAATAATAATTTTGCATGCTCTTAAATGGTTTATGCTTGCATGCAACTCCTTAAACGCACAACGAAAGCGGACTTGATTGGTAGACAAATATTCCCATCCCCTACGTGACTCACAAGAAAAAAGGGCAAAAGGCACCTAAATAACTCGAACACGACGTGAAGTGACAGGTGCGTAGCATGCCTCGGACCCCTGAAAATCAACAGACTTCTGATAACCAACCATCCGACTGACTGACTACACTTACCATTAGTGTCTCTCGCTCGCGCGGTCTATAGTACTCAGTCGAGTGTTTTTTTTCCACAGACACGCTCGAACAGCAATTGGGACAATAACTCGGCTACTGTTCATCCGATACGCGTAGCTCGTATGACAGGTTCTCAGTTTTCGGACCGATTTGGTGACTCATCAAATCACGCGGAGAAGTGCAACTGTTCTGAATTTTGCTGATTTTACAATTATTGTCGGTTTTCAAAATAATTCTCCGCACTCGTCGGGTTCTGGAAAGGCACCCAGTTCGGCGCCTTGTTCGACAACTGCTCGTCTATGCACGCTACCTATCACCAGCTTACAAACACACTGAGAAAGTCAGACGAGTCGCCAGACTTTTCAAGTACCACACTCCTGACTGGCTCTCGAGTAATGGTCATCAATCACTGCTTATCACCACCAGTGCCAGTACTACTGGTACCAAATCATAATAGTGTTAGCAGTACCAGGTACGCGACATCCGATGATCGGTTGTCCGATCTTGACACCAAAACATGCCTTGGGTTGTCCATCAGAGAGACCAATCTTTCAAACCGAGGTGTGCCAACTGGACGTGCACGGCTTGCGTTGGTACAGCTTCGGAGTTGGTTAGTCATTAGTCCCTTCCGTCGGTCAGTGATATTCTTCCGAAAATATTGTATGAATGATGTGAAAACATGTACACCGGCATGAACGTACGCACTCGTACCCGCACGGACGCACACACGCACGTATGCACGCACGCACACGGGCGGATGAATTGTGGATACGGCCGCCATTGGCAATGCCAAAATGCATCTGCGTCGCTTGACTGAAAGACTGACTAACAGTTGGACAGACTACCGCTCTGATCTAATACAGATCGGGTGAGAGACAGGCGCGCTCGTGCGCGTGTTGATGATCGCTAACTCATTCACTCACTCCGTCGCTCGTTCTCCGATTCGAACCGGTTCACCATACACGTACACACACACACACACACTGGCGCGTAGGCTAACCGCAATACACACATGACTCATCTCTCCGCATTCACATCTGCGATCATCGGTCTCGCAACCCACGCACCGCGCACTTTGAGATGGGAGTCTTAATATAGCGGCAGCAGGCCACGGATTCGAAACAAACACGAGCACGCAATCAAATAACAATACAGACCTGATTGTTGACACATCCGACTGTGTGCCGACCCCTGTATCTGACGTCTCTTATCATCATCGTGCTCGGGACGTGTGCACACAAACGCACACGTGTGGGCATCCTGGTCGTTTTTACTCGTCCGATGACCTAGACAGCACAGCACAGCACAGCACAGCACAGCACAACACACCGTCTTTGATCAAGGTCACATGCCGTGTGCGAGACGACGTCATCTCAACGGCCGGGGTGGATTTCAGTCACATTGTCACATTTGTGCAACTGCTGAGGTGGATTCCGCCTCCATTACCTGCTTCAACCATACTGTTCATTCATTCATTCTGGGAAATTATAGTGTGCTTGAGCTGTGGACACCTGATTGGAAGTGAGTGCATAAAAAATATATTTTTGTAGGTTCAGTATCACCACGTTTATGCTACCCTGGTATCGTTCATTTTATATGATAACTATTGAATACCATCACTGTGAGCCAGCCATTCGGCACAGTTACCGAGTGACAGAGGCGCACTGTAAACTTATTCCGCTTTAATTTGTTTGTTTTTTCGTTTTACTTAGTGTTTTTGATAGTTTCCAAAACAGACTGTGTAATTGATTGTTCCATTGAGAATAAGGAAGTTTCGAAGCGTGATTTCACGCGAATTAACTCACACAATCATCAATCGCCTTATGGGTGTTCGCATGGTGTACTGAACAGTCTTCGATCCCAAAGTTTAACCGATTGAGGTGGTTCTGTCAGTGTTGTTACCTTGGCTCCAAAGTGCTGGGGTAAATAAAGGCATTTTGAATAGATAAAGGCCATTATTGATTGAACAGTCTTGTAAACCGGAACGGGGAATTGACAGATAGACGCGTTATTACTTCCAGCACAAAGTCGTTCGTCTTGCTAGTCTTATTCTCTCTCTCTCATCGTTATCTTTTAAATTTAAATCCAACCACGATTTTTTTGCACAGAATTAGCTGGTTCTCTGTAAACCAGAATGAAATTGGACGAAGTGCTCAGTTCAATGTCACAGGGTCGAATGCCTCGCAAACTTTCATACCATCCTGGGGTTTCAATTTCTTGCGATATCCCTTGCGCACCACACCTATCGGTCAAATTCATTCACTGGGACATTGGTCTTCTATTATTTGTTCAATTTCGTAACAGAATGAGCGAGGAAGCCCGCAGGAAACGAGTGACAACAGTTTAATTGGATATATATTATGCATATCACACACACACACACACACACACACACACACACACACAGCGGGGCGGTGTGCGAAACGCTGCAATCCAATGGGGGCCGATGTTCAGTTCATCGGATCATACGCCCTTCGGACGGGGTCAAACGTCCAAGGTGCCCAATACACCTCGATACGTAATTGAGCCGGTGACCATTGCCACAACCAGGAAGTTGTGTGTGTGTGGTTCATACGCTTCCTCTTGGTTGGTTTGGAATCAGGGTTTTTGGCCAACTCCCTTGAGTGAACTACCAGTGGTCCGCCAACCCGGTTATAGCCCCGGATGTCGGCTTTTCGTCCTCTCACTTTGGTGGGAAAACACCTCCGCCACGAGAAAGCTGTGAATAGGGCTTCCTCAGCAGAGGCTATTTGAGACGCTTGGCCGCGTATGGGAGCATTTCGCGAGGTGCAAGGGAAAGGTGATCAGCCGCAACCCTTAGACACCCACCCCCGACCATACTGAGGCTTTCGGAGGTGAATGCATGTGCCCCGTTTCATTGCAAATCAACACGATAACTTTATTTAACGTTTAACAACAAAAGCACTTCATTTGGATGTTCCCTTTCGTCAGCACACAGGTTCTGATGCACAAACGTACACTTTCATTAATACCTGTGTAACAACTCGTCGAAACTCTTCCACTGTTCATGTGATAAACCGTTTCGAGCTCGTTCAAATTATTTGGGAACGCAGAAGAAATTAGCTCGAGGAAATGCGCCTGCTTTGGTCCTGGCAGCTTAGAAGTATTCTGCCCGGGGGCAGCTCACGGACCCATTTCTTTACCTCAATGTATGTTGCACCGTGATCTGTTTGGAATATACTCTGAACTCAGACACGTGTGATTAGGAACGGTGGCCATGGAACACGTTGAAACGCTGTTCACTCGCGTTTCGCCGAAGAATCCGATGGAGCACAAAGTTACTTTATTAAGTAATTCGATTTGTCAAACACTGCCACTTCAGCATTGTCTGGGTGGGTGTGGGCGTACCCGCGTGTATTTGTTAGTTGTTTTTTTTCGCGATGGAGAACTGGATCTGATCAACTGAAGAGCGGTCGTGTGCCACGCGAGAGTTTAGCAGGACCGGCCGGAATGTATTGGCTGTATTTTGCCACTATGACAACAATCAGATCAGGGTTTTTGTCCACTAATGTTAAGCGGAGTCTTTCCCCTAACCATGCCTACTATTTCAGGAAGTTTGAGCACTTGTTCAACCTCTGGTAATTTATCTGTACCCATCGATCCGTTAGTTAACAAGTCTCTTTTATTTCAGTCTTGCAACCAGCCAAATCGTTTAAAATCGCCAATTAAAGTGATAGGTTATCTATCTCTTGGGATTCCATCAACCGGTTACTGAACTTTTGGCCGGCAACTGCTGCCTGTTGATAGTAGAAACTGGTTTCCTGTGGTGCTAAGTGAATACCAAAAGCTAATCTTTGTCATTCTAATGCTCTTTACAAACGTGTTAGTCTCTGCAAACCACAAGAAAAAAACGGTCTTCATGTGGTTCGTGCATAAGCCCACACCGGCCACACAAGTGACGTAATTCACATACGTTGTAACGCGGAATCCGTTTTCAACAAGCTTTTTCTTATATTTTAGGGGCGAGTGAGTTGGTTTGTTTGAAATATATAGATATATATATATATATGTAAATAAAGTAACAAAAGATTACCAGATACGCATGCTTGATAAGTGGCAATAACCGCGAAACTGGTCGTGTGCTTCCAGCGAAAATTTATCGAGTCATTCATGTACAGCTCATTATAGTTTTTCGCACTAGATGATACCTCTAAATGCCTGTGAGCACCAATAATTCCGAACAGCAGTATCGGAGATCTGGATTTTCTCTATTTGAGGACAGTGTGCCCGGCTCCGAGGGAAAGATAATGGGTATCAGGTCAAAATATGCTAATTAGGCCTCCATGACACAACACGCATTCACTGTGCAAGAAAAACTTCTTGGTTTATTGACCGGTATAGCTCAACTAGGCTCTATGTCTGCTCTAATTGGTGTCTTCATATGTGTGTGTGTTTGTGTAGAACGCTGAACCCGGTCTGCGGGGTTCGTAGACGAAGATTTCAAGATCACCAGTGAGCTTATTTTTGCTGTCGTGCGTGCGATTCTGTTTGTGATCCAAGGGGGAGTGGAATGGCTTGATTATTTTTGTCAGAGAATGGAAACTATATCATTCTTAGAAAAAACGGGTTTTCGGTGACTCACGTGCACTGGTTGTTATATCCCAAAAGAGATTTTCAAATTGTTCCCCCAACTCGGTGATTATATGGCTGGTGAGCAACCAACTACCAAAAATACTGAATCACAATTACAAAGGCTGGATACTCCTTCAGTGNTTCAGTGGTCCAAGAGTATAGGATTGAGAGCGACAAACCAAACCAAACCAGAGCGGACGAAATACCCGAGCCACACAAACCACGTGACTTGACTCTGCGAGGTTTGAAATTCAGATTAAATCGATCACTGCAGCATTCAGGCAAGTCGGGTGATTTGTGCAGACAAATGAGTGGTAGTGTAGACCACATGTTTTTCGCTCGAGTTGATACAAAGCAAATTGACGACCGGTCCGGATTCAAACACAGTGCAAAAGATTACTGTGGAAAAACGGTATTTTCACAGTGTGTTACTCGCTGTCAGCTCGTTTTTGGTGCCCCCCACTAAATATCACAACAAGTAGTATAGGAATGACTGGAAGAAATTTTCCTAAAGGCACACGACCGGTTTAACGATTCCTATCGCTCGTCAGGTATGCGTATCCGGCAATCTCATTCCTCCTTCATTCATATACTTGTTACCTGGTGTATTTTTGTTGCAATAACCTCATTTGAAACACCGGGCAAATTAACGTGGACAGCGATTTCACTGCACTTCAATAAATCGATTAGTAGCATCTAACCCATCTAGTATTGATCTTTAACGGACTGGTTGTGAAAAAGCTGTCCACAAAAGTTTACTTGATGCTGCAAGTGATGCTATTCCGAGGCATATATATATATATATATATACTGATCTTTTGCAAACGGTGACGTTTCAGTGTGCTAACCACCAATTGTTCCGAAGAATAACATCTGGAATAAATATCGCTGCATTTATACTTCATACTACCTGTGTTTATTATGCGGGTCTCGGTGACTAGGCCATGCATCGGGTTTCTTTTTCATTCGCCCCTTTAGTCCATAACGGCTTCATGTAGGTAGTGCACCGGAGCGATCCATCAAGTGAAACCCACTCAGTGAAATGTCCATACGCTCACTGTAGGATGATCCTTAATTTCAGGGGTAATGAGTGAAGCAGTCCGGGTGGTTTTACGTGATCACCAATAAAAAAAACCTGATTCCTCATAATACTGCGGAAGCAACACTGATCACCTGCTCGGCTGAGGGTATTATTATTCACCTCATCCATGAAGAACCCCGCGAAAAGTGAACCAAGGATATGCCATTCGTATCTTATCTATTTGGAGATAAATTGAACTTGAGTTGAACGTTATTTGTTCGTCTGTGTGTGTGTGTGTGTGTGCGTGCGTGCTTGACTGCGTGCTCTGCCTGTGATCTCATCCTTCCTGAAGCGCAATTCGGCAACGACAGCGTTTGACTCAACGGGAAATTCGTCGTGTACATAGCACACGAAGCGTGAACTGAAAACATAAGGAGCACCGAACAGCTGTTTCGACCTGGTTTGGTCTCATCCGTGCAGTGCGCGAATCCATCGACCCAACTGGGGTGTAGTAGTAGTAGTAGTACGCACGGAATTCGGAACACAAACAACACAATAGGAATCACAGAACACGAATCAAGAATCAGCTATCACGAACTGGATCACGGAAGCACTGGGACGCAATGGCACGAGCTCGCAATATCCCACGTGAACGAGACGAGAGGAAAAGGCCACAAAACTGATAGATCTTAATTAGTTTTTTGGAAGGAATAAAGGCGATTAAATAATATGTACAAAAGAAGATTACTGGTTATCTAGGCTTCCACCAATTGTATTGCAGCACTGCTTGCACAATTCTGCTTCTGTCTTCACGGTCTCGGATTGAATGGTACGATCTGCCTATGACGTGTATTCGGAAGCCGTACGCGTGTCACCGACGCCACCTTTCAAATTTGATTGATAGCAGATGTCCAGAAACTGTAACGCGCAGCTCCAGGGTAGGCGCCATCACGTAGCCTGGATCACCATATGGGGTTCGCGAACCCGGGACCTCACAGGAAGAACGCGAGCATCGTAGCCACTCGGTCACCGGTGAGCAGCTGATCAGACCATTTTTCATTTTCCATTTACACGATAAAGCACAACCCATCTTTGAAAGTTTCTTGCGGGTCACGGACCCTGCTCAATTCAGCACTAGCACTAGGTTGGGTTTAGAAAAAGGTTAACACCACCGGACCATTCAGAAATGGAACTTATGGCTGAGTGAAGGGGGAGGGATGATGGAAGGGTTGTTGTTAAAT
>UZAN01048046.1:11276-24971 GCA_900618425.1 Echinostoma caproni | reverse complement strand
TGCAGAAGCTCTATAATTATGGCGTTCGAGATTTCGCATTTGAGTGGATCAAAGCATTCCTCGATCAACGAACCATATCAGTTCGTGTTTATGATTCTGTATCCGGACCCATCAAAGCCACCCGCAGTGCTCCACAAGGGTCCGTAATTGGTCTCCGTCTGTTCCTCGCCTTCGTAAATGATCTACCGAAAGTGTTAGGCTCAAAAACAACTGTTTGCAGACGACGCCAAACTCTGGAACACGGTAACAGAACCAGAGGAATCTCAAACACTTCAGGAGTCACTCAACACAGCTTATCAATGGTCTAAGGAGAAAGACATTGAATTTAATGTTTCTAAATGCAAAGTCCTATCCCTACGCCACAAGCGGAAATTCTCGTATCTCCTCGGGGACCAGCAGCTACCACATACTTCTAGCGAAAGGACTTAAGTATTGTTGTTCAAGAGGATTTAAGCTGCTCCAACAACTGTGCTAAGGCTTCGTCTGCTGCTATGAAGAATGTCGGCTTACTTCGGCGAGTCTTTGGCCGGTTTGAATCATCACTATTCCCACGTTTGCTATCAGCGTACATTCGACACTATACAGAGTACGCCATCCAAGCTTGGAGTCCATGGCTTCAACGTAATCGCAAGATGCTTGAGCGTCCACAAAGGATGGCCATCAAGATGGTCATGGGATTCCATTACCTGACATACGAGGACAGGTTGCGATCATTGGGACTATATTCTGCTCAGTACCACCGAACTCGAGGAGACTTGATTTTGACGTATCAAATACTGCAGAACCCAAACCACCCGTGTCGGTCGCTTCTCATGTTATCGAACAATGTACACCTAAGGGGACACCGTTTCAAACTATTTATTCCATAGTCTCGACTGGATTGCCGGCGTCAGTCTTTTGCAGTCAGAGTATGCAGATCTTGGAACGCCCTTCCATCTCATATCGTTTGTGCACCCACTATTGAGACTCGACGAAACCTTGGCGCACCTCACATTCGTACACCACTAAAAGCAAACGGAAATTCACTGTAGCCTACATTCTCTGTCTCCTACCCGGATCTCTATGCGACTCCTTTTTCGATGTGTAACGATTCATCTGTGTAAATATCCTATGGGAAAAGAGAAGCAGCGGCTTGTAAGCTATTCCCATAATAAAACTTTGACTTTGACTTTCCTAAAAAGTTTATTCCACTACTGCAGTCAGGTGCTACTCATATTAGTGAGTAGTATATTTGGTGTACCAATGAAGAAGTGGTTGGTGGATTCTCACGTTATCTGAGAGAGGATTAAAGAATTTACTATCCTAACTACAGAAAAGGGGAACAGCTTTTCGAGCTTCTTGACCAGGAGCCTTTCATGAAACTACTAACCAGCTGTTGCAGATTGCATTTTCTCTCTGTGTAATTCTATTTTGTCCCTGTGTTCCTAAATCAGACAATTCTCCTCAGTCTCATCCCTGTCGAGTGGAATTACAACACTATTGGTTAATAAGAGAAAAAACAGGAAGTAAATACAAAGAACCTTCTTATTATTCATCGAATGACCATTTGTTAACAATCTGCAACAGAATGTTCAGTAACTGACAGATTAACTTTTCATTCGGTGACTAAGTTATATTGAACAGTTGACGAAGTCGACAGCCGATATAACAATTCGGTAGGGGTAAGACCTTGAGAATTCACATTTTCCAAAGTGAGCTGAGTCCTCAGAAGTGCTCTGAAGATGAATCTCAATCATTTTCGATCAGTTCAACATGAAACCCTATCCCGTTTCAAGATGATAGTGATCTAAGCCACGAATTTCCCCAGGCACATTTAGAGCATGTTATGCCCTATTTCAAAAGGACCGATATAATTGATCACCACAAGTCCAGTGTAGTTCACTCAACTATAAATATTTCATTCAGTTACGCATCTCAGGAGAACAAGTGATTGAGTACTTTCAGACAGAGATCATTCAATCCGGTAGTTTGTCATCGATTTGAGGGAGCCGGATTATCGAGATTATGCCGAAATAATCTCATTCACACAATGAAAGAGAACGTACAGAGAGGCTGAAAAGTTCGTTTTTATTGAGTGGTCATCCTGTCAAAACAGCAGAGCATATATCACAAATGAACAAGAAAGTTGTCCTGATGAAAGACGCTTTGTTAATAAAATGATCCAGTGCAGAGAACAGTTTAAAGAGAACCGAGTTTAAGAAAAAGTCAATCTGTAATACTTTGACGTTCAAGGAGACAGCTCCGCTAAAATCGTACGAACGAGATCATCCAAAACAATTAGTAAGACGATCTGTGCAACAAACCTTCATGTGTTGTTTACGTTCAAGCCAACTGTATGTTTTCGGTTGAAGGATTAAGTGCCCTACACTGCTATCTAATTCTATGAATACTCATTTTCTTGGTCCTATAGAAGAACGTACGCTAGAAGATTGTACTAAAGAATTGACTGCCAATGCAGTAGTCGCCTAGCCACAACAAATCTCACTGCGAACGAGGCAAACGCATTCAGATCCCTGTATAAGGGCCGGGATCGATTATCAAGGCAGGTTAACAGTCAGATGCTAGCCACAACAGAAGTGATGAGAATTCATCAACACAGCACACACGATATGTAACAAAAACAATTGATGTGAGCATTTAAGCGGCTCTGACCCACTCAATCCCATTTCGCGAATAATGATCGGATGAGTGAACAAATAATCATGTGAACTTGGTATATAGACTGATCACCTATCAGACTTCATCTTTACGCACAATCCACAGTTCATCCAATCAGCTATACACTCATGTAGTACTAGACTTGAGTTTAGCTCTCTCTGTAGCTCTGCAGTTTCGCATATCTACCGTTGTTTCCGGACGTGAAAAACCGGGTCCATTGCATGGTATGCCTACCGGGGTAGACCAGACATCGTATTAAACGAGAGAAAACATAGCTAACTATCTGCGAACTCCATCCAAAGCCTCTCGTCAAATTTGAACTTCCATTAAGGCTTCAACAATCTCGCCAAAAACCGACTAGGCTAGAATTAAATTCGTATTTAACTAACAGTTATTTATGATAGGTGGATATGTACTACTGATATACTTTAAGTGGAGCGATACTGGAATCCTGTGCATCGCAATTGTATCCCTGTATGGATGAATTGAGAATTGCGCATGCAGACGAAGTCTAAAAGATGGTCAGTCCACATCTGTATAACTTTTCTCACATCACTAATCACAAGTAGCTGTGAGTTTAATGCAAACTGTGTGGTCATTGTGAATCGCCTCTAGATGAAGTCAATCCAAGAAATCTGTGATAAATTTTTATCTTCCCCAAGACAATTTTCTGCTTAATTAGTGGTACTTATTTTGACGTTTTCGCATGATTCAAAAATACTTATAATAAGCTTTTTCACCATTTTGCTTTTTCAAGTGTGTTGTGCAGGACAGTTCAGACCATTGAAAAGAATTCAGGACGGAGCAAAGCAAAACGATGCATTAGCAAACTTCATTCACAAAGCTTCACTGAAGAAGTGATCCCTGGGCTATGATACGCAGGGAAAAACGAGGAAAGGTTCAATTACTGGAGAATAAATACCCAATTATGAATGATAAACCAATAATGTGTTCACGATATGTGAGTTTATCCATCAGCAAAGTACGCTCTCTAACGTACGAGAAGTTAATGTAACTTAATAGCATAAATTAGGTGGAAGTAAGTTGCTCCTATGCAACGTTCGTTGACCATACAGCGTTGAAATAGATAGAACACATTTAGTTCAGGCAGATGAAACATTTCGCGTAAACACAAACTCTCCGAGGTACTGATTAAATAAATACAATCATATCCATAATAATAATGAAGCAAAGTATATTTCACACTCAATATCAGATTGGCTTACACATCCTCTCCTTGCTGATTTACATCCGATGACAGTCCATCACCTCAAATTCTGAACCTAATCACGCTTTTTCCTGGCCCGATTCATGTTGAGAGATCTGAACACTAAATTAACCCATACGGATTGGGATACTAAAATCTTAAACGTAAGAATAGTCTGGCCTACATTATTGCTCTAATCTGATAGAATAGTATTGATGATTTAAATGGTATTTCAATCGTTGAAAATGTTTTGATCGGGTTAAATGCAGTGGAAATGTTTGTGATAACCGACAAAGAGCACTTGACAGCTGTTTAATCCTGTTCGGGACTCGTCAGCCAGTGCGTAACTTTTGTTTTCCTGTCAGGACTCGGACGGTGCACATTTGGATTGGGAGTTCAAACCCACTCCCCCGAGCCACACGGTCAAAGGTTATCACCTTGCACGAATGGCTCAATCAATTTAGATAGTGAATGTTTGGATTAACCTATTCGGTTTTTCACAGACACCACGCACTGTTGAGGATGTTCCACCGCACTTCTCTTTTCCTCTTGTAAAGCCTTATCAGTTACTATACTCCTATATATCGTTGTAATGGCATCATTAGAACACACTGAAAAGAAGATTTCCAATTTGTGTTCTCATTATGTGCTCCGTGGGACCGCTTAAACATTTTCGGTATTCCTTTCGCTCATAAATACCTTGCTGTAGAAGCAACCTAGAAATACACTCCAATTAAGACAAGTATGTGGAAGAAGCAGGTTTTCATTATTTGGTAATGAAAAGCCACTCACAAGGTATTAATTGATTGTGCAAATACAATTAACTACTCAGTCAATTTAGGATGAAATGATTGTGTAAGGACCAAAAAAAAGCACTGGACAATTATTAAATTCTTTGAGTATAGATCACCAATCCGTACTGTATTTGAATCTTACTCCATCTTCACTTGATGACATTTCATTTATAGGGAATCAACGAAATCCCACGGTATGAAACTCATTAAAATACTCATCATTATCACAAGTAGCGCCAAGTGCCTGTGGAAAAAATCAAATGGGCTCAACCAACGATCACGTTCTCCATATTCACTTTGTTTGATACAAATGAAATGCGACATATCGGAGTGGAATCCTGACTATCGATTTACTAAATCTAACAAATGCAATGCCTAGTTTATCATTTTATATCCCATTTCCAAATACCTTTTAGATTTATGTAAATACCTACATGTATGTAGGTATGTATGAAATGTATCTATAGAAGTGGAACAGGTAACCTGTCAATGTGGACGAAAACTACTACCAGCTGTTTGGTGGAATGTTCCACTGAGTTGCACAGTGAATCTTTTTCGTTTGAATACATGCAGAGATATAAACTTAGTAAGATACGGATAATTAGTCCCTGCCACTTGGGTCTGTTTCCGCGTACAAACCGAGCCAGACATCCAGTTTATAAATGTCTTATCACCAGCTGAGTTGACATCTTCAGTGCATGTAGGCGTGGCGTGGTGTGGCATTCTCCGCTTCTGTCCTTTCACCCAACTCAAGCGATGAAGGGCGTATCTCTTGAGAGATAAACTGACTGCCAAATCTGTCAACTTGCACATCAGAAGCGAGATAGCACATCTCAATCAATTGTATGCTGACACCGTGCTAGGAGACAAATCCTGCCGTCAGCTTTAGAACGGACTGAAGTTGCTTTGTGGTCGGTTAACTTTACCTGCTACAGTCTCATGTGATATCAATGAGCTCAACCAATCATTTGCTTCAGTGAAAGACGTTGTGCAAGCTTTCCCGCGTCCAAACACAACGTCACTTGATTTCCACCTATCTGTGTCTGTTACAACAGAGCAATGGAAATAAATCCTCTGGTCCTGATGGGTTATCCCCAGTGGTCTTTAAAACAAGTGTAAACCACCTCGCACAAACCGTTTCATTTATCTTTAATACTTGTCTGTCAGAAGGAAGACTAATTAACACATGGCGTGATATGCATATCACTCCAGTACTTAAGAAAGAAAAGGGTAAGTTTCGGCCTGTTGCCTCATCTTCAGTATTACTTAAGACTTTTGAGCGTAATATTATGGAGCACCTATCCTCTAATCCTAATATTCGTTATTCCAATCAGTTTGCTCATTTTAAGCGTCGCTCTACTTTAGATGCGGTTTGCTTGTCTCATACATTCTATTTTATCCACTATAGACCAAAAACACAAAACTGTTCGCTTTTGTTTCTCGGACTACTCAAACGCGTTTAACTCTGTCAACAGAAACATCCTATTGTTACTGTTACGGCGAAATAATCTTCCACCGCATCTTTCAAATTGGATGCACAACTATTGTACCGACCGACGCCAATTCACTTGTCTCGATGGTATTAGGTCTTCTACTGTTACTGTAAACCAGGGTGTATTGCAGGGAGCAATTTTATCCCCTTTTCTGTTCTCCTTTTATATCCGAACTTTGCCAGTTACCCCAAATGTTTTCACTTTTAAATATACCGATGACATAGTAGTTCGTGGTGCATTTCACAACAACAACCCTTCAAATAACCCCCTTCAATCAGCCATAAGTTCCATTTCTGAATTGTCCGATGATGTCAACCTTTCTTTAAACCCCAATAAATGCATTGAGGTTTTGTTTTCCATTGACCGTAGGCCATTAACTCTTTCTGGATCATCTGCTCCCAATGTCTTGATCAATAACTTAAAAGTTGAAAGGTCAAAACACTTCAAATATTTTGGATGTTTCGTGTCTGCTGACCTCAAATAGTCCTATCACGTAGAACAAACATTTCTTAAAGTCAGAAAGTTGACCTTTTATATTTCACGCATTTGATATATAAGGATGCCACTGTAAATTATCTCCAAATTTATTTTCTCATGTGTTTTATGCAGTTGCACCTATTGCTATCCCGTTATCTTTCCCAGTCTACTGTCTCAAGATTTCATATTAGTTAGACGCTCTCTGAAAAGCATCTCTAGATATGGAGCTGTATCTTATGAGGAGCTGACTGATTCCATTGTCAACCAACACCTGAAAGTATGTGACCGTCTGTCTGACTCTATCTTGTCGGATGCATCGCATCCTTTAAACATAGCTAGCTCCATTTCAATTTCTGTCACCCGAAATAAATTTAAACCTTTATATACTCGCACCACTGCTTTTCACAACTTCGTTGTACCTTACCTTTCACGTTTTTTGGTTTCTAGGGAGCGAATATTAAACGAATTTATCCACAGCCTAATGTAAATTTCCGCGTTGATATCTTCCTTATTTTTTACGCGTTCTCGGTGTCCGGTTCATTATCATCTCAGTATCTATTTGTCATATCCGAAAGCTCATTTTTAATGGCGTGCAATGCCAAAGCAAAAGCGATAACATACTTTTCACTGAAAATTCTGTCCACATTGGAAGAATGAAGTGCACTCTTCACTTGACTTGACTTGACTATGAGGGCATCACCAGTCTGTTGATGAGTTACTCATGAAGCGACTGCCAGGTTCGGCAAAACGGGTAAGCAATAGAACGTTCACAAACAGTTTCGTCTCACTTAAATAACTGTCTTTGAACTCGTGGTTAAATATAATCCATCTTTTTGGTTAATACTTCAAATTTACATTGGCGAACAAAAGGAATTTTACTGCTAACTAGTTCGTTTGTGAATTCAATAGGAATATTTATCATGGGAAATTTTGAATCTTTGAGGAGGAAAAGATTTTGTTCGACGTTTTGACCACAGAAATAATGAGAGCTCAATAGCTACACTTTCCTTGTAGATGACAGACAAACGTATTCATTGAATAGAACAACCGCAATATTACACAGTGTAATTCCACTGATTGCATTTCCCTTTATCTGCGAAATACTTAGCTTATCAAAAACTAACGCCCAGAAATAAGATCTGATGAATAAGGAATTCCTTTTTGACACCGTGAGATTCTGTCAGCGTTGGGTATGTTTAATGTGGGTCCGTTTTGGTTCAGAATGTGGAAATGACTTGATACGAGACGGGAGATGTGTACACTCGGACCACGGGAATGAGACAGTAACACCCAGAAAACTCTAGCGATTAATGTGTCATATAAAAGTGTCCTCGGGAAACCTTATTTCGTCGGAAATTGTTTAATGTGCCAAGTTGCGAGCGCACAAATTTTACGAATCATATCCACAGAAATTTTGAAAATCCCCAACCATGACTATCCGAAAATGGCGCAATGTACATAATATGAACTGTAACATCAACTTTTTTAACCTCCAAGTGCAAGTAAGTAGACAATCATTTTGTATATTGCAATGGATAGGACGAAACTAATGGTCTATCAAGAAATATTTTGAATGCACGTTGCATTTTATAGGATAAAAATAAGATTCGTATTTCGGAAATTTTAAACTCTTTAGAACCGGAAGAAGACAAATACTGTGAGATGTTAACATTTTTTTAATCTCTTCAGTCGCTACAACGTAAAACAATCTGGTATTTAAACAAGCAAGTTTTGATAACTACAGTGGTAAACCAGACAATAGTCAATAGCCACTTCGTTTTATCACTGTAGTTATCAAAACTTGCTTGTTTAAATACCAGATTGTTTTACGTTGTAGCAACTGAAGAGATTAAAAGAAATGTTAACATCTCGCAGTATTTGCTTTTTTTGGTTCGAACGAATTGGATAAAGAGGACCCAATGTTTGAAGTTTCTAGAAATTGTAAACATTGATTACGAATCGTCTTCAATTGCAGAAAATTTAATTTTTTTTATTTCATAACAAACGGGATCAGAAATATAAGTTGAGCCAAAATACAATAGCACCGAAAAGCTAATATCATCATAAGGACGGCTATGTGGTCGTATATTTGAAACCGGCTATTGTCCCGCAATTCCGGTTGGTCCCAGACAGCCTTTGAGTTATCGCAGTGCTGACCCTGAAAATTAACTATGCAATCATGTATTCAGCAAGAGAATATGAAGAAAAAAGATTGTGTTAAAATTTATTCCAAGGTCAGTCATAATGCTGTCCCAAAAGGATGAGAAGGAAGCTTCCGAGGAGCAATGTGTTTCGGGACCAAGGGATCTATGATCTTAAATTTGACGGTGTTGGTGTTGGTGGTGGGTAAGCGTTAATGCATCACTATTGTACTCTCAACTCCAGGTATTAAGCTCCAAACACTGCCGACACCACCCAACTTTGGTGGTAGTCACTTACACCGTTCACCATCACACTTCTACTATAGAGGGCTTATTTGGTCCACCACTCAAAGTCCTAGTCCTAGTAGGTTTTGAAAACATAAGAGCAAACCTGCTTGACTATGTTCAACACACTACGATGTGTAATGAAGACGAAACAACAGTTGCGCGTTAAAGGTTGCTCCACGAACCCCTCCAGTCGGAAATTGATTCGGGATTTTTATTGTTCGGATAGGTCTTGTTAAACCTGGATTTTATTCACGTTTTAGAACTTCAAGCAAACGTGCCAGACCAAGTCGGAGGGCATTTGCAATCTTCGGCTTTTGTATCACGGAGGGAACTTAGCTTTCTCATGGCAACTACCGGAGCTTTTCAATCGACCAACGTAGAACATCTTTGTGAGTTTGATGACCTAAACTTATTGCCAGTTTCCATCTCCGTCTGCCAACGGAGAAACAAACCTGTTAATCGCAAATTTCGCATATCCCATTGATAGCCTGCAACAATCATCCAGACCGACCATTTCAGAGTTTTTTGACAAAATTTAAATTTGCGAGTATCCAACTTCAGAAAACATATGCTTGTGAATGTTCATTTGNGCCTTTTTCCCACTTCCACAAATCCTTCAAAATTCAGTTCACAGGAAAACAATGAACTCACAGCGCAAATGCGGAAATCGAATAACCACAATTTTTCACGTCGCGATGACATTTTCCATTCTATCTATGGTATCAGGTTCATTAAAGAGGGTATGGTCCGATCAACAGTGGTATTTACTTTTTGTAATGTTCCGACTCAAGTTTAATTTGTTCTTTCTGCAGAAAATAGCAGTAAATAACTAGTTTGATGAATATCTTGAAATATATGAAAACAAGTTTTATTTTCTGCAATATTATTCAATACTTGGTGCTCGATAGGATAGTAAAGACAGATGGCGTTTAGTCATTTAAAAACCTCGACTTGGAAATCCTTGGTTTTCCATAAACATCATAATCCTTTTAAACTAAGTAACTTTCCTTAGTTTGTGATTCAAAAACTTTCTGAAACAGGCGATCACTGTCAATCGAATGCCCTCTAATCAAATGAGAGCATAAGACTGTGACGGCAGTTTGTTGGGGCAACAGGCTAAGGTCCTATACCGGTCAACCACCATATATATATACATATGTATATATATATCCAGAACGAATATCTCCATGGGGCATATGGGAGTGGTACTTTAATTCTGCTATCCATCGGGAGCCTTTGTCTTGTTGATGGAATAATACATCACCAATACTGTTCCTTCAATTCCAGTGTACTAAATTTACCCAAAGGCTCTACGGAATCAGTGGCTAGAGTTTTACCAATGCATTTCCTCTTTGCAGTTTTGGGGAATAAAAGGAACGATAGGAGTTCCGAGCCAGTCCTGATCTAATTGTTTTCTTTCGTCCAGGGAGTCAGAGCAGAGAGAGAGAGATTGTTCATGCGGACAATATCGTTTGATGCCAAGACATTATACCCTGTTTGATTTCCGGTTGCCACGAACACACAACCACGCAGTCGCATCCACAGACGAAGGTACTTGCTCGTGAGTAAGTGTTTTTTAATTGGGAAGATTACCTTGGTAAACATTATTGGTCGGTGAGCGGGGTAACTAGTGGAATGAGCTCGTACAATGAACAATTGCGACGCGGTTGTAATTTGCTCTGTTTTCATCGGCCTGTCCATCACTCAATCTTGTGCAGAACTCCTCTGGTCATCTGATTGATTGAGTGAACATTGGGCGGATTCATACTTCACTGCCTGTGACTGTGTACACACCTTTGAGTTCACTCTCTATTTCCTTTCTGCTCTCGGGATTACTCATACGCTTGAGCTCACACTAACGCACTGACTCAATAACACCACTTTCAATCAAATGTTGTTCTAACCCGTGAGTTTGCAATCAATGAACCTTTCTAAAAGTACTTAAGTGCTTAAGTGCTTCTAACAAACAATGATTTGGTAATTTTCTCCATCTTTTAGGGTCGAATATCACCTCTTTTATGGTATATCCATTGGCGCTTTTAACCAGTTGGTGATTACGAGGATGTGTGATATTAGAGAGATTCACCAGTAATTAGTCGATGGGATTATGACGCCATACCTTGTAATCCGGAGCCTATATAACTATATCGGCTGTAACAATTTACAGTTTTATATCCTATTTAGTATTGTTATTGTGTACAAAGGCCACCGACGAGCATTGAATGGTTGTTTCTTTGTAGCAGCTTATATTCATGGTGTACTGTTTTCGTTCCTGTATGGAAATGAACACAATATACAGATCCTACTGTCTCTTAATTGGTGAAATATAAAAAAATATTCGTCAGTCGTCTAGCTCAGCGGCGCATGTTTCGACTCCCAGCACAAAGTCTTGCTCAGGACATGAAAACACTACGCACCTATGTTCAACGAATTCCGACAAGGACGAAATAGCTGTCCGCTGTCATACAATGATGATTTGTTAGGGAGATAGGTAATCACCTGTTTAAAACAGACTGGTTCATCCGAGAATGAAAGCTTCCAAATAAGACTCGTCAAAATGCGAGAGGCACCACCCTGTGCGCGTTTGACCGGTGGAGAGGTGGTGAGTTTACACAGAAGAACAATAAGCAGATCAGAATCCAAATAAAGGAAAGTCATTTCACCAGCTGAGTGCTCTGAAAAGCGAAAGCGAACACTCATACGCTGCGAGTATAGACTAGATAGGATCCGAAATTCTCTCTCTACGGTCACTGCAATTTCGAAATTTATTACCTCGCCGTATGCGCGATATGAAAACGGATGTTCACCAACAATGACGTACGGTTTTTCTTTACATAATCCAGTTTGGAACCTGAAGGTGAACATATCAATAACTGGAAAACGCTCTATCAAATAATGACTTAATAAGCCCCTGAAAATGTCACACGATATAGACACACACGTGTCTAAGATAAAATATGACCAACATAAGGCACACCAAAATGGATTAGTTGATATGTAACTGGTCAGTTTGATACCTTTTTTTCGAACAGGTCTTTTTCAAGGCTTCACACTAGCAGTAGTTCGAACCGGTCGCATACAAACTGCATGAACATGAATATTTGGCCGTTTCATTGGGAGCGAATGACGAAAGACTGCATAACTCATAACGAGGTGGTGTGTGCAAAGCACACGTTAAGATTAACCGGTCAAAATAAAATATCTTGATTCTGAAACTATTTGAAAAAAATCCTTTGTAACAAAACCCAAGTGAGAAAAATGCAAATGCGAATAAGAATGGCCCACCTCGGTATTTTCGATTTATCACGATAAGAAATTATCCGCTTTGTGTTCATTTCCAGGTAGTGTGATAGATTGAGCCAATAGAGAAACTAATCCAAGGCCGTTTCGGAACAGACAATCTCGTCATATAAGGGGAAAGAACTGAGATTGGGCCCGCACAAGCCTCGTGAGCCATACTAAGCGGTAAAATCGTGTAGAACAGTATAGAGTGAACAGTAGTCACCGAAACGAAAACAGCATAACCAGCAATGTAAAATACTGCGACCATTCTGCCCCGATGTGTACATCGGGTAAATCAGGAGTAGTAAGGTTTTCGACTCCCAACCGGAGAGATCACCGATCGCGTCCTAGAATGAACACAAATATAGTACGCACTGTTGATGAGTTCCTGTATGAGGAAACAATGGTTGTCCAGCACTTTTGCAAGCTATTATACAATGATGTGAGGAAAATGCATTTCACTGGTGGGGACCAACCATACAACGCATTGGGACTATACAAGGAGTGTAGTACCCGCGGAAGTCAGTAAATTTATGTTCAAATAAATTTATTCAATCTCATGAAAGCATCACAATCCAAAAGATAAGTGGTGTCATACGTTTACCTTTTTTCGGTTGATATGACCATTTTCCGTGCAACCGTCCAATTTTTATTTGATGACTTTCCTGTCAAACGTTATAAATGATTTTGTATAATTTTGATTTCATAAAGTTTTTAATATTTGAAGGGAAATAATGCAAAAGGTACAGTTTATGCAATCCCACAAAAGATATTTGTAGAATAAGAGAGTGAAAAGCAATCTTACGTCCCGTCTGATATCAGAATTACTCTTATCGCTTAGGGATAGATGATTCCCATTAGCGGTTTTACTATAGTGCTATAAAGACTACAGGAACATTCACATTTTGCGATCCAATTTTTCTCGAACGGGAAAATCAAAGTAGCCGGTAGTTATACAGTGTTCACGGAAGTCACGGTCGATCAGAAAGTGTGCAAAACTAGATACATGAGTTTGTATAGAAATATCAATCTCGAACGTATCCAAACAGAGTATGCCGAAAAATGTATTAGTGTATTAGGAATGCAAACCATTATACCGCAATGGAATATATTCCATCCTTCTTGAATCAAAACTAGAATAAACTGTTTTCACGCTTTATTCAACATACTCGGACTTCGTGGCAGTTTCTTGTTCAGCAGATGAACCATAGAATTTGGCACTTTGGTGTATTCATCTGAAAATCATGTCCTTCAGATTTTCTCAATCGCTTTTGCACTAGGTCAGCCAGCTTATGGACACGAAACGTGGATCATACCTCGAAGTGATCACGCCTCAGGAGGGGGGCGGGTGAATG
>UZAN01048046.1:0-11271 GCA_900618425.1 Echinostoma caproni | reverse complement strand
TTGGTATAAAGGTGTCACTCCGCTCATGTTTGTCGCGATGAAGCGCAAAAAGCGAACTGCAACATGTGTTGCTCAGGCTGCTACATTTGATTTACAATGCAGGATTGTCAATGGACTCAAATCAGCTATATACAGTATTACATTGACCTCCTTGTCTGATATCACACCAGCAAGTTATCCTGTCTATCCAAGTTGAACTTTTTCACATTCATTACCTCAACCTGCTAAAGAAGCTTTCTGTACACTTTGAACAATGCTGAAGTTGACGATGGATCCAGAAAATCGTCTATCTTATTGTCTTTAAACTTATCCCGGGGGGGGGGGGGGGGGGNCAAATATGTGCTATGCAATGCTTGCTTTAACTGATATTTCACTATTCATTTTAACTGCTTTGCAATCTTTCTTTGCGATCGGCAAATGATGGTTCAGATGGTCTATTCTTGCCTTCAAGCCCGCAGGGCATCTACCATTTTTAGCGGAATTACAAGGAATGGTAGTGCTCAGGTAATGATGGACTGCAGTACTCGGGCGTCCCGTGGGTAACGCAACATGCTGTGCGTTTGTGCACAACTGTCTGAGTACCAGTATCTTTCCTCTCTCTCCGCCTGTGACAGGTTACCGCCTCGTATGACTGTGAAAAAACAGCAAAAATGACAAACTAGCTCAATTTACCTAGGGGTACCAGACCTGAAAGCATCAGATACCTGTTCATAGACTGAAATTTGAACAGTCTCTCATATACGGTCACCTGACTTGCCATCTGACATGACCAATTAATGTCAGAATAAAACCCTCAGACTAAAACAGCATCATATCTCAGTCGTAGATGGAATGCACCTATGATGTTGTGGCGAAATTTGTGTCTATTAAATTTCCTTGTTTAACAGGGCGCTAAATTTTTATGTATTTCCCAAATTAGAACGCCTCTGAGTTTCACTGAATAAAAGATGAGCTTTAAAAAAGAAGAAAGGTTGACTGTCTTCATAATTTTTTCGCACACTAGTAATTGATAGAAATGCTGTCATCTTATACTGAAAATATGTGCCGGTGAGCGTTGTGTCAATAGGGGATTTCTTTTCGTAATTGTTTGTGTTCGTTTTGAGCCTCACCTGATCCATGTTCAAGTAAACTGATGAATCCCATCCCTCCGAACTATCATCTCACGAAGCACTTTTTGTGACTGAAACACGCGGTGGGAAGATCTGGTCAGTAGTTGTCACTCTACGCGCCCTAGTCGTCAATGACGAACACGCTTGGAAGAAAGCTCGTGGTGGCGGGATCTTGCTGTGCCGAAGATGGATGAAGACATAGAACACCTCTCAGCGGTAGAATCATGTTCCCTGCCGGACTTCGGAACGGACAGTTCAAAATGTCTCTAATCAGAAATCCTGAAGCACGTGATTCCTATCGGAGTGTAAGATGCTTTCCAAGTTCGATGTGGTATGCTGTTCGATTAACGTTGTTTCTCCAAGGAGGGTAGATACAAACATTTAGTGTCTTCCAACATCACGTGAAACGAACATACTTAAATTCGTTGACTGTTCCCATCGACAACTTAGGAGGAGAAATTTTTTTTCGATATATAGCATCAGACGATCATGTGTGTAAGAAGGCTATTGGAAGGCTATTGGAAGTTACGGCAAAAGTTTCGGAGGGGATGAGAGAATAAATGTTCAATGAAATAACGATAGAGAAGCAGATTGATTAAAATGTTGGTGAGAGTGGCGAGCAGGATTATTTTACTTAAGATACATCACATGTGATGATGTTAGGGGCCGTTGTGTGCGGTTGGGAGTTCAGGTTTGTGCAATAACAGTGTCTGGACTAGCATCTTTTTCTTGTATCAAAAACACTAATTGTAATCGCCTCAGTTGTGTTTAAAAGGTGTCTTATTTTCCCTTTGGCATCTCTTGAAGGTATGGTGTACATTATTGGGAAGGCATTCAAAGTGTCCGGTGAAATACCCCGAAAAAACTTGTTATCCCATTTATCTACCATTTTCCCGTATTTAACTGTTTCTCCATCATTCCACTTTGTTCTGTATCCCAATCCACCTTCCCCACATTTTTATTATTGTTATTATTGTTGTGGCGTTGGTACTATACGTGTCTAAAAACCGGTGTTATATATATATATTTACTTCCTGGGTATAAGTATATGAATGAACTGACAAAAGATTACCGGATACACATCCCTGACGAGCGGCAAGAACCGTGAAACCGGTCGTGTGCTTCCAGCAAACTTTTGTCTAGTCATTCACATACTACCTATCATGAAATATATATACAATTTGTTTACCCTCCATCGAGATGACCAAACACCGAGCTGGAGGTACACTTAACTCTTCTTTCATAGAGTGGTGCTGGACTGCGTTCAGTAATACGTTCGCACTTAAACTGCTTATTTCAGTCTCGTCGCGCTTGCTGGCCGATTACAGTTCATAGTTCAAACAAAAACCTCAATCAGTACAACCATGTTTTAAAACAATTTTTATAAACGGAAAGTACAACGTCTTTAATCGTAGACCACAACTCAGTTGATAAAAAAAAGATTCGCGGTCTAGCCAAACCACTTGTGTATACTTTTTCCGAAAGAAACCTCTCCGATCTAACCACGTGTTGGGTTGTATGCCGTGTCCACTGGGAACCGCACAGGTAATTGAAAGTGTTGGTTCTATTTCACTGTTTGACAGATGGTCGCCAGAGGTTCTACTGATGACGTAGTTTACTCTCGTTTCAGTTCTTGCTGTTGTTACTTGTTCTGCCCAATGTTCACCCGGATGTAAAAAAGACAGTGACCCGTATCAACAGTGTCCCTTTTTTGTTTTCTCTCTCAGCTCGCCTTATTGATTGCGTGCTTTTGGTAAACACATATGGTGGTGCACGAGCACTGACTGTTCGCTAGAACTTTCGCACAATCTGAAGACACATCTGTGATTATGATGAATGAAAGATTACTCCGTAAGACTGTTCCATAACTTTTACTTGTCTGAACACAATGCGGCGCGAAAGTGCAGTGTTTTCTCAAAACACATATCAGTTAAACCCCTTATTCAACCTAATTTGCGTTTTTCGACTACTGATCTTAGACGACAGATCGCAAAGAACCACTACCCTCTAGGTCAATCAGACAGAGCGGTGGCCTCCGACTGTCTTCCCATATTGTGAATGCATGTTCAGACATTTTCCCGCAAAGTTTGAACTAGTGAAAGCCAGATCAACCACAAAAAAACGAAAATTTTATTAGAGTGATCGTATTGATCACGGGTTATCCAAAATAAATGCATCACACAAAGGTAAAATCCAGGAAAACCTGATCATAGGGTGAGAAAAACAAATTCCACTGTTAAAAACACCATTCGTATTGTTATGTGAGAAACTGGAGTAAAATGATCTTGATTTGACTGACCGTTACGGAGACTTCCACTTCATGTGCATTCCTCAGTTCATTCAGTCAATCACACACTCGGGAAGGACCGGACGCGAATTTCATTCTTGTTTTAACTCGTCAGAAGTGCATGTTTTAATGCTGATTTGTCTACGCACTGAAAATAAACAGTTGTATGATAAAATAAGTCAGGGCCACATAAAGGTAGTCCAAAAACATTTTATTGCCCCTGAAAAAGATTGACCTTCCGTGGAACAATAATGCTCCTTTTACATAAATCACCTCCCAAAAGTAACGAAACTAAGCTTACGGCTCTAGTTTTCCGTTCCGGTTTAATGATTGAAGCAGTTAGTTTTTTGGAGTAAAATTTTCAACCAATTTTGTTTAAGTTTAGTATTATATTACAATTAGTACTATTTTTTTCCTACAGAATTAAATGTAAAAAAGAAAGTTATCAAAAGGCATCCAATTTCTTCACAGCGCGATACCATGGATTAAAGAGTAATTTGTTGGCTTGGCTTTAATTATGTTGCTAGAGCACATACCATCTGAATGAAGTGTTAGGGCATGTTTGGTTTTGACTGATGTACACAGACTGATGGGTATCACAGACCAACTATTAAAGAGTCACCGTTTTCAGTGTTTACGAAACACCTCAGGATTGAATTCTATCAGTATGAAATCATTCTCGTTATGGTCATTTTCCCGTTTAGAGTGCGCTATGTAGTAAAACCACAAAGTGGAAAACTTGACGGCTAGTTGACAAATCAGGGATCTTTCACGTTTAGCACCTTTAGTCTATTTTCACATGGTTAGAAAAGAAATCGCCGGCAACAAATCATCATTTGATTGCATTTAGAATTATGCTCGATATCACTAGGTCTCGACTGTACAGAAACAGCATTATTCTGCATTATATCGAATACCCCATGTTTTGTTCAAAGGACAGAACAGAGGGAAATCACCTTCATGAATAGTGATTAGTGATTTCAGTCTTGTTTGTCGTGTCTCAAGTGCCACATTCTGTGAAAGCTAGCTACTAAATCAAGTAAGATGGTTGGCTTTTCGTATCGTTTAACTTCTTTGCTTTTTAATGGATGAATGAAAACGAAATTTGCAGTCCGGAGAAACATGTAGTCTCATAGAGCTAATGGCAATGCACACACGAGATAACAAGTTAAATCCGGTGAAATATAACATTTATTCTGCTCCAAACAAAGATAGTCAACAGTGCTTGGTGCCTGTGAATATCAGACTAATCTAAACTTTAATCGCCTATACTAGCTTTTTTGTCACTCCCATGGCAAACTTTAATTGAAGTATTCATTTTAAATTCGGTGCTGTTTGCAGCAAAAATCAATGTGTTCCCACCACGATAATGAAAACTCGTGGTTGTATTCTGAAGATAAAATATCAATACAGTAAATGTTTCCGCTTTGGGTGTAAAATTATCTTGTCTGTTTATGTGGTTAAGTCAGAAATGAAGTTAACAATGGACAAACAATGAGAACAAATAGTTGAGAATTTTGGGGATAGTGGTTTCTATTGAATATGTATCATAAAAGATTATTTTTAGTGGTATTTGCGCCCACCTTTGGCCAAACACTGTTGACCATTTGGGTAAATGTTATCTTGAACCAAACTAAGTGCCTTTTGTAAACGAGTATATCCAGTTTTCACCGTATAACTTGTGCTGATTCTTCTCGGATTGATCAGCTAAAGCAGAGAGTAAAAATCAGGATTCTCAGTTGACAAATTTGAGTATTTATCTGTGAAAGGCCTGGTAGAGCTCACATATCTAAGAGACCTGTTAGACCAGACAGCTGACCTGCTAGTTGATGGACACTACCTACCTCCGTAATTTGAGCGTTTGAGTCTAAGTGAAAGTATCCGAGCTCTCTGAGTGGCTTCACAACTAAGGTTGTATAGTGTATACCGCAAAAAGGAGCAGTTAGCAATCGTGTGTGGGTTCAACTTCTACCGGATGTACTGCCCGTTTCACTACTCAGATGTGATTAGATCTGTATGTCGAATAATCTCTAGAACTTGCAGTACCATTAACACGTTTTCATCAGTCTACACGCCAATGAGTAGAGTGAAAGTAGCTCACTATTTATTTTGTGCGCATTACTGGTGAACCGTCCGGATTTCGAATATCTAAAGTTTGCTTTTCAATTAATTTGAGTACTCGGTTTGTCAATTAGGGACAGGAGAATTAGTTACTATATCTTTTCAATCACATTTAAAACAAATATAAATGGGATAAGCTGAAAATTATTCTTCCCAGTGCAATAAAAATCCAAAGCATTCTTCATCAAATTAATCAATTAAAACTTACTGTGCATATTTATGACAAGGCAGTCCGTTGTGATGATTCTAATATCAATAGATATTACATCATCCCTCCCACCGTCAACTCCGCGTGTCATTTTTATTTTACCGTTGATCCACCTCAGAATTAGCTTTCTTATTTCTCATAAACTTCCTGCTTATAACTTGTGTTATATTTAAATCGAGTTACGACGTGCGTCGTAAGTCGTACGTACGACATGGTTTAACCCCAGGAATGTACTAAAGCATATGTGTGAGAACAATCGAAATCGACAGGTTCTATCGGCGTCAGTGGATCGATTACGTGTCCGCAGATGTACACGTGTGTCTTCCAACCAGCTGATTGCTCTAAACTCATGTACCACTTTGTCCAGTTCAGTAAACATTTGACCCTATGGCAAGTAGATAAATGTTTAGGTCATCTGTACTCTAACATGTGTGTTTCCTTGTCCCGTGTTCTAATTATGATTTATTCTTAATCATTTCGGATAGTGTTGATGAAGTCACGTGCTACCTTTTAGTCTATATGACTTATATGCAGACCAAATCCTCAAAACAAACAACCTCGGATGTAGACTATTTGTCTGTCAATAAATACTCATCATGTGCCTTAAATTTGGAATAATGACGGTTCGGTTCATTCAGTCTCTCATATACGGGATGAATCCGAATTACATGTTATCATGTCATCACGTTTGACTATTTCTATCTGTAACTACCTACACCGTACCGGGTGAGCTTTCACCCATCCTGGACCATAGAGCATGAAAGTGGAGGACAAAATCTGTCCCCGTTGAGTGGGAAAACGTGTCCACTATTGTTTTGTTGATTAGAAGTGGAGAATTACGACCGATAAACAAATTTATGGGTGGTATGAATAGGTCCATCACCGAGGTCCCTGTTGAGAATGTTGTGTTCAGCGTGGCACTTTCCCATTGGTCTGTCTGAACTAAGTAGAATACCTAATGGGAGAACATTTGGTCATGCGGCTCGCTCAGAGAGAGAGTAAGAGAGAGAGAGAGAGAGCGGGTGCAGATGCACAGGTACGCACGCACGTACGCATCCTTTTACATGAAGTTATTTTGGCCTAAGCAAAAGGGGTTCAATGATTAGAAATAAGGTGAATCAAGCGCTTTAAAATTTCCAAAACCACAGATGCATTTAAAACAAAGCTTAGATATTTTCTGGTGATATCGCGTAATAGATGCAAATCTCTGCTAAAACGATNACGATGCCAGGGTCAAATATCAAAATCCTGGTAAAGTGGAAATTGACTAATCAATGTATCTGAAGAGACGGATAAACTCATTATAAGCAGTATCCATACCCCAGATTTATTAATTCCCGTTTCACGCGTTTGTGATTCACCATATTGTATTCATTAAACATGCCTGGTGAAATCTGAATTTGTATCTGCCAGTGCAAAAGCTTTTTCGGTGGTTCGGCCAATTTTCCAGTTTGACATGCATGATCTTTGCAATTTTTTATGTGTAAGGAACACAAAACTCAGTGAAAAGTACATTTCATCAGCTACACCTCTCACACTATGTTCACGGCTATTTTTAGAATAAAAAATGTGTGCGAGTGAGTGTATGTGTGTGTGCGAATACCACTGATCTAGTGACAGAATCATCCGGTCGAGCCACTGCAACTTTTGGAATAATTTTTTTAAATTAAGAAAACTGTAAAAGTCTATACACATTTCAACTATCGGTGAATTAATGTGTTATTATTAGTTGCATTACACACAATTGCGTGATGAATAAAGAAAGGAGCAAACCACCAAGATAGAGAAACCTGCTATTCACGAATGAAAATCGGCAGTTTAAGTCCCGCAACTTGGAGTGGTCAACCACATAAGACGCCACTCGGTTAGGAGTGACAGTGAACCGGAAGACAATGAAGCCGCCTACCATCAAACTTGGGCGGTGATAGCGGCATCCGCACGTCGGACCTTAGGACCCATATCAGATCGGTAAAACGACTCAAGCGGCTTGGTAAAGGCTCATAGACAGCTGTTTCGTCCTTGTTTTGTGTCTTCACCGGGGCTTGAACAGCGAGCTTTTGGGTTGTCAGTCCAGTTCCTTGTCCCGGGACAATAAAGTCGACGGCTAGTACTTTAAGCAAATGGCTTTATTGATCAAACTAACACTGGCTTTCATTATTTTGGTTGAGATCATATAGTGAGCGGCTTACGCCTTACGAGTTCAGTTCCTCCCATAAATACTTCATAAGTTTTATTTGTTACTGAAATCAGCTCGGTTGAGAGAAAGGAATATTTATCGCATCAGATCGGTAATTATGTACGAATATATGCTTATTACACTCCGAGCCGCATGATTCTGGCGAGTTGCTTGTGATGTTTGTACGTCCTACTATCCGAAAAAAAGTGGGAGGAAGTAGCATAAATTGTATTTATTCCTCGATTTGAACGCTGAACGTTAGTCATAATAGGAACAGTATTCACAATATATTATTTTAGTTCACTTGCCATTGGGCATTTACTTGTGAATAGGAGAATGGTGAGTACAAAGCACATGCATTTTGCATTTCAAGAGTTCACGATCCATCATTACAGGCAAGTCAGGTCAGTTCAGGTCAGATTGCAAAGTACGAGAAAGGCTTTAGTCAACCAAGTGAACGGATTTTTGCTCCCGCAGGAAATATGGTTCTTCCGGAGCTTCAAACGCTTGTGGAATATAGCCGATTTCTTCGAAAATCACTACTTTCCTCTGATCTGAACTGGTGGTTAGAGATTATTTGAAAGTGGGAACAATTGCTATTCTTACTGCTAAATGTAGGTACCTAGAACATCTCTGGTCCAGACCACATTCAGTTACATCTTTAAACTCATCTGCTATCCTACAGCCCAAGAGCACACGCGGTGGCCTTTCTCAATCATCTAATATCCTGCATGGGAAGCCAGTGGACCCAGGTCTTAGACGGATAGTCTTGTACAGTCAAGCAGAACTCAAATGACCAAGTTGTCCACCTCTACCTCCCCCATACCCTGTATTATTTTGAATGTTTCAATAACCTCATCTTTTAGGCTTGTCCTATTTATAGTAAAACATCCTCGGCATTCCAAGCTTTCCCCAGATACCCATCCGCCTCATTCCAGCGATCATTCTGGTGAATGACCTTTGCACCCTCTTGATGCAATGCATATTCATCCCTGTGCAAGCTTACAACCAATATTCGAACTGCGATCTAACCACAACCATATATGGGTGAATAAATAAATACATTGACTTTTCTCGACGACAATGATGCCGCTAGATTTCACAAAAATTCGTCTCAAATATGAATAACCGTTCATCTCATACGTTAGGCTGATTGTCTATCTAAGCGTCAAACGCGATGACTCATGTGATAGAACCACTGCCGAGAGTTTATTAAAGTCTTCACAGCCGAGTCAAGCAGTTCGCAGTTGATGCTGACCTCTCACACCCACTTACAAACACGCTCTTCGTTTTAGAAATGTATTGAAATCGAACACGGACCCCAAAGCCACAAAAGCACACTCCATCTTGAGTAGTTTCTGGAACACTGTATTTGAATGTGTTTAATCTATGGTCAGACTATTCAAAACTTGTTCAAAGCACAATTCTCTCGTCAAATTCGATCGGTATTGTGTATGAGAAGGTTTTTGAGCATCCCACTGATTCCCTACCTTCCTCCCCTCCCCCACAACAGCCGATTGTTTGATCGCTTCGTGTGCAACATTCTATTTAGTTATTTAACCAAGATAAAGTGATCACGTGATATTCTCTCAAATATGTCATGAGAGCAAAATGGTGTTTGTGTGCGGTCCTTTTGATATTTTAAACCAGACAGACAAATATGCGGTTGGAATTCTGACTGAAATCATGCACTTATTCACACTAGCACACACACACACACGCACACACTATCCGTTCTTTACTGAAATCGATTGATTCCAGTCATTTTGAACGAGTGTTCTACATTTTCATTCTCCAGATGTCAGTTTACCTTGAAATAGCATGCACAATTGCACAAGTTCATTGTTGTCAAGCCCGCCGTAGTCGGCCAGCTGACGTAACTGAGCGGCTGTTGCTCGCACCAGTGAATCACAGCACATCAATGCAATTCATTCGATTGTCATGTTATCAGTTTGAGGCTAATATTCATAGCGTTTCGTATGAATGTAAATCAAACGCTACGAAGATGCAGATGAAACGGCTGAAATGGTGATTCATTCAACCGGCATAGTTTCAAGCTTCACCTAGATCTGAATATGTGCTAAGTAGAAGTAATAAAACTATAGTCATGATGGACAGCTTTTTAAATCACATTTCTGTGTTAGAAAACTAGTAGAAGAAGTAGAGCACAGTCACGTGAACAGAACTTTCGGTTGTGAGTATAAAAGTGAACTAAATCTCGGTAGGTGGAATGATGTATCGTATTTTGTCCCGGTGGAACAGGATAGATATAAATAATGTATACGCGAAAAGGCGGAGAATTTTCATGATCGTGGTGCTTTTCATTTAATTCATTTACTAAAGTGACAAAAATCAGTAGGACTGAATTCGAATCAACGCACCAAAATGCAATTCAAATATAAACACGAATATAAGAGCACTAAGCTGAACACCTGCCACTCGTGAACACCGTGTAAAGTAGAGAATGAATACATGAAAGTTGAAAGCTGTAGAAAATTTGTGTAATATCAGATTTGTGAATTATTTTACTACTTAATGGTCAAGCTAAATGTTTAGGCTGATGTGAGGGACTTCGGTCTGTGCTGTCGATCGAATGGTATAGTCTAGAAAGAATTAATATATATTTCACACAGGTCTGACACCAGACTGTGTGCCAAACAAATCATGGTATAGTAATCTGTATGAAAAAGAAAAACGTTCCATAATTGGCTTGTGGGCGGGATACTGCCAAGTTGCCCAGGCCAAGGCAGGTGAATTTTCTTGAGGAATTCATAACCGAAGCCTTCGGATAACCAAAGCCTGGCCGCAAGGTAGTGAGGCGGTGTGTGAAAACCGCAATCCATTGGGGTCCGGTGTCCAGTTCATCGGATCATTCGCCCTTTGGACGAGGTCACACGTCCAAGGTGCCCAATACACCTCGATGCCCAATCGAGCCGGTGACCATTGCATCAACCGGGAAGGTGTGCTTGGTTCGTACGCCTCCTCCTGCTTGGTTTGGAATCAGGAGTTTTGGTTAACTTCCCTAGGTGAACTACCAGTCGTCCACCAACCTGGTTATAGTCCCGGATGTCGGCTGTCCGTCCTCTCACTTTGGTATAAAAGCACCTTCGCCACGAGACGGCAGTAAGCAGGGCTTTCTCAGCACAGGCTACTTGAGACGCTTGGTTGTATTTTAGCATTTGGCGAGGTGCAAGGGAAGGGTGATCAGCTGCAACCCTAGACACCCACCCTCGACCATACTGAGGCTTTCGGAGGCAGTGCTTTAAGCTTATCCATCCATCGACATCCGGTCGATCGGTTAATGAATACTTCGTGCGGCCCTCTCATGTCCAGAGGGTTAATCATACATCCATGCTCAATCGAATCAATA
>UZAN01048045.1:5944-21390 GCA_900618425.1 Echinostoma caproni | reverse complement strand
TCAAGGAGATTGATATTTCTCCTGCATGTTCACAAACAGCAGGCGGGTCAACTGTTAACTTATATACCATACATATATGTTATTCTATCTGTATAGTATAATGTAAACGGGGAGTTCTTATTTATACGGCCTGGAAAGGGGCAATTAAGCTGAACACGATGATAAATACGTACTCTATCTGGTTGGAAAACAGATTGTCTCATTAGTGTTCAGTAAACCCCAAAGTAGAGCCGACTGATAATTCGTACACATGTCCCGCTTCAGATAGGGAAATCCACATTCCACAATATAACGTACGGAAACCTGCCTGTAGAGGGAGATGTGAGTAAAGAACAACTTTCGCCAAATGGCTTGCTATTGGCAGAAGAGATGCGACTCGGGTGTTCAAACTTCCACTTGGCCAATACACCTGGGTCCTTCCACACCTCATTCCCAATAGTTACGCTTTATAATCAATCAGTTAGAGCCATTCAGAACGAAAGCAGGATTGCAAACAGCAATGTTTCTTTTTAAATTCTACCGCCAATCAGTGTCAGGTGAGCATTCCTAAATGTGGGTCCCCCATCCACCCCCATCATCAGATATACTAGTGCTCACTTGGATTACCATTAAGTTCACCGGTATGTGTCATACCTGTCTGCGAACTCCTCGCTCCTCACGTCTCACAGCAGTACCATGACGTGTGGAGATAACGGGCGCGGTTCAATGTACTTTGATTTAGTGATCCTTTCATGGATTCGGTGAATGAGTACTTGAACAAACAGAAGAAAACACTCCATTTCACGTTCACAGAGGTTGTGTGAACCGGCGTGTACCGAATCGAATCGAACTATATACCATATCTAAGATTCGCCTCCACAAGTCCGCATCTGAATTAACGTATACTTCCATCTTATTCCCTTATACCGTAAAACCAACAGTAGTAAACTGTGTGTGTGTGTGTGTGTGTGTGCGTGCTTATAGATTGAGGGCGGGAACACAGAGGCGGGGGGGGGACGAGTGGATAAATCATCATGGCTACACACACATTCCATATTCGAATAGTAATGGAAATTGCTGCACGCCCGGAACCGAATGTGTGCAAACAGTAGCGAACAAAGGGGACTATTCGAGTGAGTCATACACACACACGTGTACATCTGTGAACCGACCGGCACAGATGGAATGGATGGGCCCGGATCGAACGGGAACCTCGAATGGGAACGATTTCATTTAGAGTGATTTAGGGGGTGGGCTGATATTGTTGTTGTTGTTGTTTTGGTGAGCAGTGTGGATTGCAGTGGGGACTACTGTTCCCGAATCGAAGATGAATCACGATTCCGATGGAGGCGCGATTTCGTTCAGGGTGTCCCCCGTATTACTCTTGTTGTTGTTAAGTAGCCAGCGAAACAAGTGCAACGTCCATGAGAATCTGGAATCACACCGGGGGCACGTTGGGGATTCACCCCAATCTGGCGAATAATGCGATCAAACAAACGAACAGATGTGCACCCTGTTTTACTAAATAATACTTGACTATAACACAATATTATCGATGGGATTTATGTAGCTGTGGCCCTAACCAAATATGCGTAGTGAATACGGTAGTGTATCTTCAATACATTATATTCTTATGAGACAGAACAAATATTTCAAATATTTTTGCTCACATGGAAAACATATTTAGTTATGACGATGAGACATGACTTTCTGGTGGTATGCGCTAACGATCAGTGATTGTGCGTTTACGGCTAGGCGACTTAAATAGCATTCTTAAATCCACGACAGAATCGTACAGAGTGAACAGAAAAATACGTTCTGATAACAAGGCAAGGCGAAGAGTTTTTTCGCATTATTCCCGTTAAACCTGTTAGTCAAAACTAAGTTCAACTAAGGATCTAGAAAGAAATAGAAAACTTCACTGTCGTCCTATTCAATATCGTGCCTAATCTGGCGATTCGCCACTCCAAGTCTCGGAGCCCTAGGTTGCCGATTTCCATTACTGAACAGCAGGTCGTTGCGACTATGGGGTTTACCCTGTGTGCTGTTCATTACACAAGAGTGTATGATAAGAAGACGTGATATCATCAACCGCTCCTCGTGCCTGTGGGCAGTCGAATGATTTAATTCAAACATTATATTCTAAGGTGACCAAGTCATTCACTCAAGTTGTGAACCGCGTAGCTCAGGGGTAATAACTCCCAACCCGATGGTTCGCATGTCGAGACCCGGTAGGTGTACTGAAAGTACGCAGTGCTAACAAGCCCCATGCGGGTTCCGCCGCTCTTTATCAGCCCTCACATATAATTCTGTAGCATAAAAATGTCGGAAACCCTTAAAAAAAGAGCAATGGGCAATGGAAGTTTTCTCAAAAGGTAATGGGGAGGAGTGAATGCACTAGACACTGCTGTTTGATTACGTGTTCGATTTATTATGTCACATGATATAGTCAGATAATCAAAGACCGAATGTTACAATAAATAGTTACGTATAAAAATGACAAAGACAATTAGCCCAGTGTGTTTGTTCTCTTCAATAAAATGTATTGTTCTCTCACCATTTTATTTTGGACTTTGGTAATTGGAAGGAGGGAAAGGACGTCTATACCCGAAAATCAGTAGATTTTACACTATGTGGAATTACTTCTTCTCACAAAGTTAGAAACACATGACAGGGCAATAGGATAGTGATCTTCATACTTCAATGGGCTGTTTATGAACAGTTATTTTCAGCTTATTCATAGTCAAAAGTAGGAGACATTCATTCGAATGAAATCCACCATTTTTCGACATTGAAGTTAGACGAGAGATTACGTACACAATCTCCAGATCTTGTTCAAGTGGTGGGACGTCAGTTGAAACACACGTGTATCCATAACCGGTTTTCGCGACCCAATACACGCTTTATTCCATGTTTTATGTGTCCGGTTCATCGCGATTGGGACGTGTACTTTGGTTAGGCGGTATTTCATCATACATCAGGTTTCAGAATCACAACCGTAACTTTGACATGAGCCCATGCTCTGCTGTTTCTCGGAAAAAGCTATAACCCTCAGGCCAAATCACTCAATGATCTAAAAAATAATCAAATTTCATGACACATTTTCCGAAAACGGTCGAAAAACCCGTTTCTCTGTAATTGTCGCTACAAACTGGGCAATAATAAGGTCACTTTTGTTTGACGCCCGTTTTTCACCAAAAACTGGACTGATGTGTATTCTTCACCAACAATAAATGGGGTCGAGGGAAAAGCTTCGATGAATGCCTGAAATGCGCACCATTGCGTGTGTAATTGAATAATCTTCTAGTGTGCCAGGTCAATAATCAGGGGCCTTATCCCGTAAACACAGCGACAGGTTTTATTTTATTGTGATACTCGAAACTTCGTCGTCGTCCGAAACCGATTAGTCTATTTAATTCCTTACCTTGTTTCTCGGCATGCAATTAGCTGTTCAGTTCACAGGAAAGTCGGCAGGATTCAGGAGCATTCTCGAAGTGCCAGGTCAGATACTGTATGGAAGACAACGTCCCATACCACTTCACCCGTGTAGTCTCGAAACATCAGCTAGTCCAGATGAACTTTCGTAGTTCAGGACACTCGTCACCAAGAAGCACGTTGCAAACTAAATAGAACGATATCCACGGTTACGATGAGGTAATATCATGTTTCGTTTTCACGTATATTCTTGTTGGTCTTTCATTAATTTAGCTGACCCAAATGAAAAGGAAATATTGATTGATTTTAAAATGGAATAACTAAATGTGGATGCACTCCATTTGGCATTTCTGACGAACGGTGATTCCAGTGGCACCACTGTGATTTACCACTCTATAATCGGGACTAAGTCCATCTGACTCAAAAAGCACGAATGGACGATACTTTCCCAGCTGCTCATTTGTATCGACAAATTGCATTGATTACCATGAACCAGTTGGGGCGATTTGCGGTTCGGTGTACAAACGGATTCTTGTCTCGTTGAACAGCCCATCCTTCCTTTTATATTCTCCTTTTTATACATGGAAAAATCTTTCGAAAATTCCTTCAATCAGTTGCGCACTTATTTAATCATAGTCTCCTTTTACCCACGATAGAGCGATTGAACCACGCAGTTGCGAGATTTCCATGCCACTTCTTCGGAGAGAACCATCCCCCTTGCTATTTCAATATCTGATGCATCTACCCGGTATTCCTACTTTGCAACTGAATTGAATTTTCTCTGCATACCATCCTGCATATACGTCGGTTTTCAATCCATCGTACCGTTATTAGGTTGGCATTTTCTGACAAATGGTGGTTTAAACTAATGGAAATGGAAACATTTAGGGATACATATGCCCTGTTTAGTCGGTTTCGTTTTTTAACACTTTTTTGCTCATCTTTCGGTGAAATCTTTATTTCCTAATGGAAATTTAGGAATGGGTAATTTTAAAATGAATAAACTAGTGTTTACAGTGATCAACGATGACAGGTATGGCTTCTCCTAAATCGATTCGAAATAATCATTCGAAACACTGATCACGGAAGATGATTCAGCCAGTCAATCGAACGATATCAGACTGGTCCGGGTTGATTGTGTTCCGTCTGGCATTGCCGTGCAATTCGAAACTGTCATCCACGCGGCGCCAATCCGAAACTGGAGATATATTTATGTGTCTGACTATTCTATCCCCCCAACCCCTCTTCAATCTCGTCCGCAAACGATCGTTGACTAATACGGTCGAACGCCGAGTTTGTGTTTGGTATGGTATCATCATCACCACAGTATATTGAGGTTCAATATAGCTTACCAGGTAATGAAGTTGGCAGATTCAACCATTTTGTATTTTTATCCTCTCCCCCGGTGAATGCGATATTTGGTACCTTAGTTATTTATCCCTCTCTCGTTCCCACAGTGTTCGTATGTGCTAACTAAGCGAAACTGCTCGACTAAGTGTGTGCGTGTACATTGTATTCAAAATTAACGGTGTCTATGACTAACCAGCAGTGCAACCTAAACAGCTGAGACAGTTTATGCTCACTATCAAATCTGTTTGATGATAATGATAGAAATGGGATACAGACTGTGTGCACTGATTGCAGTTTTCTCTCCCTAATATCCAGGAACATTCTCACGAGCAAACGCACCTGAGTATTTACATATTTTGTAGTAGTCCTATTAGTAGCAGTAGTAGTGAGAGTAGTAATAGTAGCATTAGGAGTAGAAGTGTCATGAGATACTACTCACTTATGAGTAGTAGGTAACTTTCGATGATCAAAAATATCAAGGGCCAAGTGATATGTTTGAAAAAATAACTACTGACTGCTCTATACATTACCCTATGTGCCCGAAGGAATTCCGATGACACGTTTCTGATTATGTTTTTGTGTTATGCACGCAAAATTACTGACCTGCAAGGCTGTTATCCTCAATAAAGGAATATCCTCGAACTGCACCGCCTTGTGGAATTACAACAGTAGTAGTAGTAGTAGTAGTAGTGGCGGTGGTTTTGCAAATGGTAGCCATACTGATTTGTTAGGCTTGTTTTCCGTTATTTCTGGGCCGCACTGATGATTTTGCCCAGGTATTGCTACGATGCGTCTGCGAACAACACTTGCAGCTCGCAGAACACACCAACATCCGCACCACGAGCTACAATTATTCCACATCATATCCAGTGCCAATAAATATTTTTTAGGAAACACCCTTTTCGTGACATTGTCGCACACTGGCTAACAGTAAAATTATAACATATTTGTTGGCAAAGTGGCTTTATGTACACAAGTTATGCGTCGAGTTCACCGTTCGAAACTTGGGCGGGCAAGATTTTGGAAAACCGGAAGGTGAACTCCCAAATGATGAAATGAACATCGCCAATTTCGACAACAAAGAACCGATATGTAATTTAAACCGGTGCAGCTGCATTCTAATTACCAGTCCCAGATTGATAATCAACCGGCTCAACAGCTTGTTTCTGTGGTTTTATGCTGCACATTTTCGGGTCGCAGATCAAATAATCTCCACCTAGGTGGGTCATCAAGTTTAGTTGGGGATTGCTTCAATGAGTACAAGTATTGGCAATTATTGATATAAAATGTCTCATTTAGAACGACTCTTCACAACTACCTCAAACACGGGAGAATTACTGGAACCATCCGATGGTAGATGCGTATTAAATCCTTCAATCCTCTCACGAATTCCGTGGTAATCCAATGCCCGCTTCTTGGTGCATGCAAACTACACTCACAACACTCAGAACAGTTATAGTACCCTGAGGTCGTAGGCGTGAACAGGTCTAACTCTGGCCTGTATTTAGATCGCGGACGTGACAACTGCTACTTAGGCGATTAACTGTGATTAGTTGGGGATCGGTTAGATGGGTAAAACTCAGTATAAAGTCCGAGGACCTATTTTCACGTGGCAAGTGATCGATATGGAACGAAAAGCCATAAGCGTCCCCAGAATACATCGCGAATACATACGTGAACCTGACTTATCATTCCATACAGTCATCGCCGTCAGGCTGCTGATTCAAAGATAGTACTTACTTAACTGCGTTCGATCCCTAGTGATACCTCTCCCAAGAAACAGGCCTAGTGTTATTGGGAAAACCATTTTGTAATAACGTTGCACAAGCACTCGTGGATTAGTTCATCAAGTCGACTTGTTTCTTCTTTGAAAGTAGAAGTAAACAGGCAATTAGTAGTAATGTAGTGAAACACCATTGTCAACACCATTGTGAATGATGTCTTTCGTGTTTCATTCCTATGGCATTTAAAAATGAACAACGCATCACACAGCGGATTCAAGGATTCATGATTGTTACTTGAGAGTAATGGAGGATTCAATTCAATTTCAAAGTTGAAATTCTTCGTGTATACAGCAAATGAACCGTGAACTGAAAAGCTAGGAAGTGCAGTACAGCTGATGAAACCCAACGAGGTCGAAACAGCTGTTTAGCAGTGCTTCCTAGCTTTTCAATTCACGCTTCATTTGGTCTATACACGACGAATTACCTCCTTGAAATTTACTGTTGTAAGGAGAAAAAAGTTCCACGTAACTGTCAAACTGTTTGACCACTGATCATGTGTCTTCTTCTCTGATCCTATTTAATCTCTATACATGTCGGTCTTCAAAGAAGCAATATTCCGCAGTCCGGCACTGGTCTTGTGGAATCGTCAAAGCGCTAGTGTCGAACCGAGGACGAAGAACGACGTAGACGGGGCTGAATCGAGTCACACAGGACGAAGTATGTAGTGTGAAACAGTTGTTTCAAGGTTTCGTGCAAAAAAATGGTGATCCACGCTCAGACCGTTCGACAACCCGTAGGTATCTTTTGTTGCTATAACAGTAAATCCAGTAATCTGCTCTTATTCACTCTTGAATGGCGTGGGAATCCACTAACCGCCTCTTAATGTGCGTACCAATGTGAGTAATATTGGAGAGCCTCATGGTGTTATACTGTAAATAGCCGATCTGTTTACAGGTCACCCGAACCATTGATTTGAGCAGCCAACACATTTGAGTGGTTCAAAACAACGTGATATTGGTTTTACTGCTAAACTCTGGCCACGTTCACTGGTAAACACTACCGGTTAAGTGTGGACGAGTTTCTTTGAGAATCTCTCCAAATCTGTGAATTTAAGACGATGAAGAAAAACCTTGTTAACTGAAGCAACAAGACACGTGATTAGTTCCAAAGTTCAAATGCCTTATTCTGAATGCATTGCGTTCTATGTTGAACCTAATCAAATCAACTGTTAAGATCGATTTGTGATAATATTTTTGCTGAATTACTTACTAAACAAATTAGCCTAAAATTGTCAGTCAATCACTTTAAATTTTCATTTTGTTAGTGTTGTGGTTGCAAAACTCACGTCCTTGATGAATATTAGCCTAAACCCGGGAACCGTCCGATTTTCCTTCCCCTCTCCAGAACAGTTGTCTTGGTTACTTAGTTGACGTCTTTTCATTATTGCTGTTAACAGCAACATCCTTGACTTCGTGGTACTTTTCTGAACCAATCTATTTTCCTATCACAGGTTACTGACGCCTCCCCACATCACAGCCTTTAATTCGGACTCAGCGCATGATCTCCGAACTCGATGATATCTCGCACACCGTCCTCCACTTGGCGGTCTTCGATTGTTTGAATCTTTGTGCATCTGTATGTATTTGTTGGTAATGGTTGTTAATGACATCTCAAAATAGCATAAGCTGACGTGAGATACGATATGAGACCTCATCTAGAACGACCATCATTCTGTGCAAAGCATTCTATTTTCGACAGCTCGTAAAGTGCGTTTGATCAGAGCATAGAATTTACGGACATCGATTGTGTCACTAATAGAACAGCAGTGCACAAGCTGAATTTTGTATTCCAAACTGGCATGTGAGTTGGTTTCTTCTACTTACCAATAGTGCACATTACTATGGAAAGTATTTTCCACAACTGTCCCTGGTTTGTTGCACTTCGAAATTGTCACGAAAGTGGTAATCCTACGCACCCAAGAGGGCATGAGTTATTAGATGCCTTCTTGGTAAACTTCGGTGATAGCCCGAAGTGCTTCCTCGTGATTTTCAAGGTCACATCTGGACAGCGTTCCTTCAAACGAATAGTAAAGTCCAGTAAATCCTTCCTTTTTTCATCACCATGATCGATGTGCTCATCATTTCAATCACATTGATCTATATTTTTGTTTAGACCTGATTTCTGTGTACCCATTGACTTAGTCAAGAAAGTGTTTCTGTGATATAAACTCCCAAATTGTTTTCATAATTAAATATAATAGAGTTGGGTGAAGTTTGCATAGAATTCACTGGCACTTTCGCTGCAATTATTCCTTGTCATAAGAGGATGTTATTTAGCCAATCGGATCCCTTGATGTAGAAAAATCACTTTCTAACGGATCCAGCATGCTGCCCTAAAAATATCGATAATCATTTGAGATTTACACCGACAGCATGCATTCAGGATGGAGATCGCAACCAGTTGAAGACTATCGGGTAACAAAGGGAGACTTTTGGCTGGGTTTGAACTCAAAATCTATGAAATGGTAAACAGATGGATTGAATTTATCAACCAATCACCGTCACAGTCACTCTGAATCAGAACTTTTGGATCAATGGTTGAAATTTTCTTTTTTGCCATACTACTTCTGGTTCCTATTGGATAGAGACGTTTGAGTACTGAAGTGATTCCGATCACCATTATACCGAATACAACCGCCTTCCGACTCTTCCTTTCTGCCTCTGACCCTAGACTCTAGTAGCCTCAATCTAACCTCGTCCTAGAAATTGATTGTACCATTGCATTCCATAAAAAATCATTCATCAATCGTAACTGGTCTGAAAGAACCCAACAGGTGGTTGTAGACAGAGCTGAGAAAAAGACTTTGGTTATGAAACTTTCGTTCAAAGAAATCCAGAAACTGAAAAGGTTACTAGAGTCCTGAATGCCGCAGTTGAAACAATGTTCAATGCTGCCAAACTCAGATGCGTGTTCTGGACATCACCCGTCATCCGATGTCAGAACAAGGATACGTTGTCTATATTGACCTCGTCAATGCTCATCTACAAATTGAAGTGCACCTGTTGTGCCACTTATGGAGGTCGTACGATAAGGCAGTTATCAAACCGCATCAAGGAACATCAATCCACTTAGACTCGAAGGTATCGGAGTTATTTCCAGTTTGCTTGTTGCACACTTGGTCTAGACTGGAGATAGGCTGGATGATAATTCGGCTTTCACCATCATTTATCACATACCACAACACAAATCCAAAGCTGTTCGAAGTAAAACGCTAGCAAAATCCGAGGAAATTATCATCCCCTTGTTGAAACCAGAATTGTGTGCTCAAAAAACATTTCTTGAGGTAGTTAAACTTTCCAAAGCGGAAAACATCACACATGAGCGTCGTGATAACCCATATTAATTATCAACTCTTAAGTAATCCGATCTTATCTGAACACGAGACAACCGTGTTCCTATTCCATTCCGTTGCTATAATCATTTGACCTTGAATATGTGACCCCAACACAACACCTTTCCGCTATTTTCTTACATAAATATCAATGACACTAATGCTGTGTAACACGAATACATTAAAAAATAATTACCCATATAAATATTGGATCAGTCTCCGATCCGATTTTTGTTGTTGTATTCAAAACATATATCCCCGATGCTAGGTAGAAACACAACGGTTCTTGATTATGCCCGATTTGCTTGTGCAAAATATTCTCTGAACATAGTTCACCTTACTCGAATAAAGACTTATATCCTAGAATTTTTAGTATAGGATTCGATCAGTCCTACTTCGGTAATCCGATTGTAGAAAACGAGACATCAGGTTACCCCCCACCGCCACCCCCGGTGATCAATCGGCAAGTAACGCATAGCAACTAAACTGGTATCAAATCCACAAACATCATTTCATTCATCCATGACTTGGATCAATATAACGAGATGAGGGTAGGGACAGGGAGACAGGTTGATGTTGTTCAAATTGGTTTTCATAACATTACTTTATTCTTCCCGGGGTGAAAACGAATACCACTGACTTAGCCCATCCCGGAGCGCCAACCGGCTGACCTACAGACAGTTGAATCGATCCAACCTTTTTTTGAAAATAACCGCACCGGCGCGTACACTGTTTGATGTCAGGTTCGTTCTTAGCATTCTGGCCAAAACGGAAGCAAACAGAATTTGTTTTCACTGCTCCTTGTGGTGCGCTGACAGGCAATTTATGTGCACAATCTTCGGGTCCATCGTGATCAAAAACCTACCACAGAGTCGGAAACAATGAAACAGATACTGAGACTGTGATAACAAAGTACTTCTCCGGACTGGACCGACGCCCTAATTCCGAGACGTAAAACATCCTCACTCCCTTGTTTGTGGCAATTTGAATTGTATTTGGATGCGTCTTCAAAACGATTCTTTTTCTGATAGGAAGCTTTTTGTTGCAATATTCCTCCAAAAATGATCAATGCTCGCTTAAATCGATTTTCACACTTGTATTCGTGATGGAGTTTAAGTTGGTGTTCCAATAGAAACATACATCTCTCGAGTCTTCTTTGCTTTTTCACAAAGTCAAATAGCAAGCCAAAAATCTGACTGCGATACACAGAGAGATGGAGAGATTAATGATGTTTTAATTCACTGGAAGCACAACATTGTCAAGGCTGCAATAGCTTGATAGTATGAATGTTTTTTACGAGGGAACACTTGTAAATAAACAAGTACGATAGGTTATATCGTAGAATACCCTGAGATAATTATTACTGGTTAGAATGTACAAGAGTCACTTAACTAGAATAGGTTGATGTGGGTTTCCTATCGATCGATATAAAAAGGAAAGCATAAAACAGGAACAGATAGATAGACACTCTGGATTATTCAATAGGTGTGAAGTCGATTAATGAGCTACTCACATGCGGTCTGAACTAAAATCTTACTGTGATGGTACATTCTATGGGGCTTAATAACGACTGGAAAAATGATTTTGGATTGAATATGAATGAATTTGGAAAAACAATACAGGGAATAAACAAATATTTAGCGAATTGTTTCACTCACCGGAGAGGCATTGTGCAATATACTTTACTGTGGTGGTGAAACAAAGAGTTATTGATTATAAAAGTAGCAAGACAGTAAATAGGAAATATTTATCATAAGAAGGTCTACCCTGATCAGCTGGGATCTTCGAGACTAACTGAAACATACGAGGTGGGTGTATTTCCTGGACAAAATCACCCAGCGAGGGAGCAATATGTACTATTCAGGGGGATGGTTATCTGTTGACCACATTCAATGACATTGCTCGGTATGGCTTGATGTTGAGTAAAGGAAGCTGTGAAATCCATGGTCACAAAGAAGACTTGCTGTTTCATAACGGAAGTCCACATTACCCCCACAAAAAACATTCAAAAACATGGTTTGAACTCCTTCATTGCGGCCATTCATTTGATGGTATATCGGGGATAATTTAATTCAATTTTTCTCGTTTTCCCGTTAACCATCATAATGTCTCGTTGTGTCATCCCGTAGAAAGATAAGTATACTTTGCACATCGTATTGAACCATCGATGGGCAAAGATTCGATCTCATGGGCATTGAAATGAGTTTGTTCTAAATGAAATTAATCATGTTTATAATATCAAGTTTGGATCAGCCCATTCGATTGTTCAGAGGCATCAGGCATTCTTGATGGCCGCCGTTCGAGTCCTGACAGAGACATAAAATGTACGCATTGCTGACGAGTCCCGAACAGGACGGAACAGCTGTCCACTGCTCTTTGTCGGTCATCACAAATATTTCCATCGTAACTAAACAGAATTAATTACGCTCCATAGTGCTTTGCCATAGTAAGCTTCGGCTGAACGAATCGAGAGATTGGTCAAGAGCTGAAATCTTTTTGAGGGAACAGTGGAGGGTTGAATCGAATTTCGTGGTGCGTAGAGCAAGGTAACAATCAGAATCTGAATAAATGGACCCCCCGCTGGAGCAGTTGTTTCGACCTCATTTAGTCCTTTCGGGAGTGTGAAACCAGTGACCCAAATGGAGGTCGAATCTGGGACCTCACAGATTGACCATCATGCACCTTATCAGACTGTATCACTTATTCTAAACACGACATAACACAGAATATTTGTGAGCAAAGTATGTTGTGAACAATGCACTTCGCTCATCTTTGCATTAGCTTACAGGATTGTGACCCCGGATGGAAACATTCCTAACTGAGCTACCCGATTCGAGGGGAATTTTGAATTAAACTATTCGTTACATGGTTTCTTCTTTCTTCGGAGGAGGAATCGAAAAATATTTGCATAATTCTCAGAAGTGTGTGGAATCCACCACGTAGGATATAAGGTGGCAGTCATGGAGAGTCACGTGGAGAATCCACAAAAAAGATCAATACTGACTTTAAGACCTCATAGCTCAGCAGGTAGAACAAAAGAGCAGGTGATTTCCGTGCGTGGGTTCAAATCCCACCGAGGCTGCTGAAATTTTCACAATTCAAACATGGTTAAATAAATGACTATACAAGTGAGTTCCATTCTAGCTATTACCTTGGCGCAGGGTGTGTTTCTCAGCCTCTTATAATAGCTCTTCAGAACCCTAAGAATCAGGACGTACTACATTATCTGTGAACACTGTTCATTTTCTTTTCATTCACGCTCTCAATGTAGCAAAGCGCCCCGATGCATCCGTCCCTATTTTTTTCGGAAGACGTTGGTAACACAGAATCCGTTCTTACATGCATACAGAGTTAAAAAACAGCAAATGAATGTATTACATACGACTTACCGTAGACAATGGATACACAACTGATATCGATTGGTCGCTGGACAATGGGTCTCACATCTAAAAGGCCGGTGGACAATGTAACCAGTTGATGACGGAAGGGTGTTTCATCGCTTGCTTCCACAAAAATCCATATGACGATACAATTAACGAGGGTTCTTTATTTTGCGAATATCCATGACAATCCACATAGAGGGAGAAAGCTTACTTTCCAACAGAACGAATCCAACTCAAACCGAATGATTTAAAAGGACTTTAGCCAATTTCGTTATAGCAATAGGCAGGTTGTGCATGCCCTCAGAAACAGATAGTACTTGTTCCTAAAATTATCAATGCGTCCTTGTCAGCCTGGAAACTGTTTTCATCAAAAAGGTCAGGTTCCGTCTGTGGTCTAACGATTTGTTGCGCTGAGTGTGATGAAAGAGGAAAAGGACTGTCGGGTAGGATTTCATCTCAGTGAAACGTGCATGAATGTTTCCCGTTTTTCCCCACCTTTTCATTATTTCACCTTGTCTTCCCATCTATAACTGTATGTGGTGGGGACAAGTTTATCTTTGTGGCTTTTTCAACTGTCAAGTCAAAGCAAGTTTTCTTTCAAGTCAAACCAGGCTTTATACACCCAAAGGGTGAATTTTCAAGAGAATACGGTAAAAATGGAGGAAACGCAAAACAGTTATCAAGAGGGTATGCAAACAGGACAGACCACTGTGAGAAAGAAGACATTAGTGATAGTTTAAAAAACAAATAGATAAACTAACTCATGAGATGTTCACCAGACCTATAACAATTGGTGCCCGGTTCACAAAAAAGCGGCCGAGAAAACGGAGGATGCTCTTTTTATATGTGATGGTGCGTGCGGGAAGGAGTTTATAATGAGAGCTGGTACGATGTTTAATATGGATTTATAATAATAATAATAATTGTAATAATAATAATGTCTTTTTACTTCCTCTTTTATCTATTGAATACACAAATATAGTCAACATTCAGGAAGGAGGGGCGCAGCCATACAAAGGCTGCCTGGAAAGAAGTTCACAGTGCAAAGTAGTGACATCCGTTGTTCAAGATTCTATTAGCTATTCTTTTTCATGCCTCGATATGCTAGCACACCATAAAATTTACCAGAATATTTCTGGCTATGCGACTACATCAGGAAAGGAGTTTTATGGATCAGGAAATTAATATGAAACCCTCTTCATTTCAGGCCGAGAAAAAAATACAGAGGAACAGTACAACCAGTGAGGGAGAAAGCATGCGAACATAAATTTAGGGAAAAAGCAAGTTTCCAAAGCCTGAAAGTATAGGAAGAAAGTTGTACACGTTCTCTATGGCTAGTCCACGAAAAAAACTGTGGAACAGACCGATGCAGAGGTACTTAACAGGGTCAGCTTTGGAAATACTGTACTTGTTAACTACGAGGTCAGGCAAATCATTAAAAGTAGTTTGATTCCGGGAGCCAAATTTAAGGTTGAAGGGAACATCAACACATCTGAAAAGATTAAGCCGAACCGATCGGGGCAGGGATCAACTAAAAAGGTTGTTCAGACTGCCTTTAATTTGGTCGAAAGATACATCGTTAGCGGAGAGGCACCCAATTACCATATCGTTAGCATCCTTACAGACAATAAAGTTTTTGTCCTGACAGCAGGTTGTTTATGTAGCGAATATAACGACCATTGGCAGGTGATATTTCTCCTCCCCCCCCATCATCATCATCATCTGAACTGTTACTTCCATGCCGTATAGACCATCATCCTAGCATCTGACAATTCATGCGTTTGGGCATGCTACCAACTTGGCTACCGGGCAGCTGATCAGACCGTTTTTCATTTTATATTTACATGATATAGCACAATCCAGTTGGGTCGACTGATTCTTACTGCTGATAAGACCAAACCAGATCGAAACAGCTGCTCAATGCTTCCTGGCTTTTCAATTTACGCTTCATTTACCACGATGAATTTTCACTTTGAAATTGAATCAAATCCTCCATTACTCACACGAAACTTATATTTGTTAAGTTAATAATCTCTGTTGGATAAATCTATATCGCACTAGGTGTATTGATGCTAAAAGTTGAAAATGATTTGTGTGTTCAATGGGCGTATGACTTTGCGTTTCAACCCATTTCGTCCCGCGCAGCTACATCCGATGTTCACTCATCTGCACCAACCTCACCGA
>UZAN01048044.1:7388-24977 GCA_900618425.1 Echinostoma caproni | reverse complement strand
GCAGAAAACCTGGAGTTAGAATTGAACCGGCTCAGGTAAGCCCTATTAAACAAATGCTACCCCGACAGATTTATTTAAAGAATCTATGTGAAAGAGTCAAAAGAACAACAGGGACTACAGTAAGCCAAAAGCAAATCGATATACGTCTCCCGTTTAAAGGTGATTACAAATGCGATTTGTTAACAAGACGCCTAGATAAGTCGATTGCTCGAACGTTTCCTGCGGCCCGGCTGCGTACACAATTCACCAGCCAATCTTTGTTGTCATTGAACCTCAAAGATAAATTGCCTATCCTCACTTCCTCCATGTTGACCTATTCTTTCGTTTGCTCATGTTCGGCAAGCTACACAGGCAGGACGATCAGGCAGTTTTCTCAAAGAATCAAAGGACACAAACCGGCTTGGTTAAACACAGGAACCACAAGGACCGTTTCGAGTGCAATCACGGCGCACCTCGTAGATACCGGACATCAGATAATTCAAAGTTATCTACAAGGTACCCCCCAAACCCCTCCAAAACCCTCCGACAGCGCCATCTTGCGACAGCAGAGGCGGTAGCAATAAGGTTATTGCGACCAACTCTATGCTCACCAAAACAATTCGTCAAAGCCGTACAGTTACCCTGGCCCAGACCCGACACTCAACGTCAATTAACCCATGACCCTTTGACCTAAGTATGTGATCTCTCCCTTCCTGTTTCATTCCTCTTCCCCCTCTCTCTCCTTTCTCTGTTTTCACGATTCCCCATTCTAAACCACGGATTAACAATTTTGGTTTTTTGGTTTTCACCTCTTTCCCAACCACTTCTCACCACTCCCTTGCCGTCCAATCAAGGCATTTCCGTTCTGACATTTTTTTTGCACGTTTATTCACCAAATGTATATAACTGTATTAGCCGGAGGATGAGGTTATCGAAAACGAGCTTGTTCGCTACTTGTGTTGTTCTGTCAATGTCACAATGGGAATTTTCAGTGAGTTTGAAATTTGTCCAAAGTCCTCCAACATTCGATCAGTGGGCTACTGACTCACTCACTCGATGCACTGTGTCGTGTACTTGAATTCCGCTTTCCATAATGAACTGTGTTGGCACATGAAGAGCAAATAGAAGCCAAGTGGTATTTATCTGAGTTCTCAGACACATTATCTACGTGATTATTTACTGAATAAAAGATAGTTTTGAACTGGGTAGATGTTTGTCATTTGATGTACTTTGCAGTATTCCTGAAAGATCATTAACCGTATGTTGACTAATCGCATTTAAGTCCCTGTCTACCAGAGTACTTAAATTTCTTGAAGAAGCTTGCAGTTTAGTTTATTTTCACTTTTATATACATGCACTCAACTAACTAAGCCAGTGCGGTGATGTAACAAAGTTGGTTGGTTTATTCCTGCTAGGTTTGGATTGTGAACCCTGCCATGTATCATTACTACTGATCGTGCCCCTACGGACAGTAACCAGTGTTCAATGCCGCGTACTTGTCCCCGGAGGCGGCAACCAACTGATATAATCATCTCCCAGCATCAAAAACCAGACAGTGTGTTTACGTTGACCGTATGCTCCTCTTTCGAGGTCTCTAAACGGTTGTGACCTGCTATCTTATTAACGAGTTGTGAAGTATGGTGGCACTGGCAGTTGGATGATGTGTGTTCTTGCGTTTGCAAATAGCCAGTTTATGGGGTCAACTTGTCGGGGGTGTGGCATGTGAAAACACTAGCATTTGAACTGATTCGTTCACGCTTGATTTGAATGACGTAAACCAATTCAATTTCGTCGGTGTTCACATGTCACCATACAATAATAATGTGATAGATCTTTTCATTTACATCCAAACATCAGTACATTACTTAGGGTTTACATTTTTATTACTCATTCAAGAGAGTGAATAAAAAGACAAAACTATGAACTATCAAATAATACAAAATGATCTTATTATCTTGTAAATTACAATCTTCGATCGGCAATTGGGATTGGTTATAAAACTGCTTAAAACGAATCGTGACGTGTACGTCTTCAAGCGCATTATGCCCCTCAATGTTCAGTTGCTTACTTGCCGAGCTTGAAAATCTGTTTGCACTCCAACCAATGAACTGGAGAAGATAGATTCAGCCCATCCGAGCTATGAGGCTTGATTTTTTGTACTTTGTCAGAATTTTGATGTCTTTTGATTGATTATACCAAGTATGATACAGTTTATTGTGGAGGGATTTTGCAAAATGACAACAGAGGCTTTCGAATTAAGCTTTCTATGTGATTTGTCTAATGTCAGAATGTTTGACACTTTTGACATAAAAGCTGTTTCATACGTTATCATTTCGATTATGCTTTGATTCAATGAAAATGTTTTTGAAAATTCCGTTTTTTGTATACAGCTAAGGCACCATCAACATTCTTGAATGGGCCCTAGTTGGATTTCAACAACCATTATGTTGTCAATTAGAGTAAAGTTACTGAGACCAGTGCTCACGTGCAATAGAAGATGTATGAGGGGTGTAGCAACGTAAACTGCATCCGCTAAAGTACAGCCTTTGTTCAACGCACAAAGCTTAATTACTCTGAGGTATCTAGAAAAAAACGCTCTCCAACTAACATCCGATATTAAATGAATCATACGAATAAACAATGCAGGCTGACGAAAAATCAGATACGTGTACAGGACAAAGTCTGATCAGTAAGTTTTCACTCGCATAGGCGGTTGCTTGGACCACAAAATGCTTCTCGTGTCTGTAACTTAAACAACCTGATCAGGTTGAACAGGTGAGTTTGGTCGATGGGTTGCTCCACTCCGTTGTAGATAGACTTAATGAAATGTACAAACTAGCGGAGACGCTGGATTCGGTTTTGAGAAAATCGATACATACCAGGGATATTGACCTATTCTATTGTACACCAAGAGGTCACCAGACAGTGATGAACACATTTTACTCCCCAAAGGTTTTTGAAAAGCCTTCTGTATATTTTAATGTATTCAACAAGAATGGGTCAAATTAGTGTTAAAATCTATTTTTTAAGTAATACGACGTATTTCTTCCCCTTTTAGAAATTTAATTTAACACAAAAATCGCAGGACAAATTAGTTGCTGATTGATCAGCAGGCATCCAAGCCTACTCATTCAAGTGGTTGAATTTAAATAAACACGTAGCTTTATAATCTTTATTTCAGGATGATTCAGAATATCCCAGATGAAAAACAGAAAATAAACTAAAATCATTAACACGATGAATTGTTTGAAATAACAAATTAAGTAAGGAGCATCGGACAGGTAAATTCCACCCATGCATGAAATAACTGAACATAGTTTTCGGAATTAACAAAGAGTAGAATGCTAAATAAGAAAATCTAGAAAAAGATTCGTAATCCGCAAATTAAAGAGTTTTTGGCATTCCCAATGATTCTGGGTTGAATATCTGTGACAATCAGCGAGTTCGGGACTTGTTTGGATATATTTTCTGTATTTTTCTGGACACAGGTTGGATTTGTTGTGAGCGACTTCACCTAGAGAACCTCAGTGACTCTGGGGGAAACCCACAGAGCTATTGGCTTTTACATGTTTATTAGTGTGTTCATATGCCTCCATAGCCTTGGTGGATGATGAGCGTGAAATGATCACAGGATTAGACGTGGTAACAACTCAGCTAGTGGGCAGTACGGTAGTATGGATGACGTCCATGCGTTGGTTCGAATCTCACCGAAGCTAACAATCTTATCGCAATAGGTATATACGGGAAGCGTCTCAAAATTGGACCAACACTGATTTAAGTTTGTTGGGTTTCATATGTAGTGCACAACCATCGACAAGACTGAAGATGAAATCCGGAAACTCACTACCCAAGCGACCACCAAACAGCTTATAGGACAGTATCGCTTTACTTATACACTAAAGGAAAAAATGAACTTTGTGTTCTTCAGGTTCCTTCAAAGATTCTTAAAGCTCACCGATGTAAGTCAGTTTTTATGTTAGTTTTATTGCCTTTGGGTATTTGAATACTTTGATAAGTAATCTGATAGAGTATTTAGTAATGAAAAATCTCGTTTCCATATCGGTGTTGCTAAAACAGAGTGAACTGAAAAACTGGAATGCACCAGACAGCTATGTTCAACTCGTTGGGCCTCAAAAGTAGTAGGAATCTAGCAACTTAACCAGGGAATTCGAATTGAAATATCGTTTAATCCATAAAGTTGCGGCTTGAAAGAATATTTGCAGTTGTGAGTGATATCTACGGAAAACGTTATTTGCCCGAAATAATAATAAGTATTTACGCCTCATATTGATGAAATTTATTGATGGAGAACATGAATTTTGTTTGTTGTAACACTGGAAAAGTAATCAAAGCTGCAATAGATTTGTTCACATTTGAGCAGAGTGAGGAAACTGGCCAATGTATATGAAATAGGATGACTTTTTAAAACGTAATACAGTTTTTCATAATGCTCCAAAAGTACTGTCGGGTAGATGGTAAGTCGAACCTAATGGCTATGCGAAAAGCATGAAGAAACTAGACGAAAAAGTCTACTAACATCGATCATGTTCCAGACATGCTCTTTTTGATCAATCAAAGCGCATGTTTACTTGGAAACAAATTAAAGTAAATATTGTCGGGAATTGTCATTGAATTGTAAATCAACAAGTCTTTAGTCTCTTCTTGACTAGATGAGCAGACAAACTGAAGAAATTTAAAAGGACATATACCTTTTAACCTCTCAAGTTAGTTATGGTGATGAACCAAGAAATACAAATGTTTGGTTGATAATTTGCTGTACTCTTCTTCTAAATGCCTTTTATGCTGGAGCCATATATGGTTTGCCACTCCAAGTCCTGGAGCAACTCTTATTGGTATCTCGAAAACAACTAATCATGGATCTGTCACACTGGACAATATATCGTTTCATACGATTGCAATTACACGTACTTTCTAATTGCTATCACCGAAATTTGCTAACTCAATCGCAACAATGATTCTATTGTACAGCAGCTTGAAAATATCGGCCCTTTATTAGCTTCATGACCAAAACGTTTTAACCTGCTTCAAGAGATCTTGCATATTTTATGTTCTCTGCTAATGATGGCTGTTGGTGTATGTGTTTGTTGATCAGTTAGATGCAGTCACTGATTTCAGCTCTTACGGTTTGAGCTTCATATCATATCTTCAAAACACTTTTGAATTCTTCATAAACCCCTTAAGAGATCTGAATGTTCTGCGTTTGATCTTTCTCCATGCATTAAAAGCATTTGCAAACAGACTTTAATGCCCAGAGCATCATCCTAAGTGAGTTCATCTTTCACGAAAGCAAATGGTTAGCACGATATGAGACAACTACGGCCAAAGGCCACGAAGTGGAAACATTTAACTTTGCAAATAGCCTATCAGAAATTGTCTCCTTCCATATTCATCAACCCGGTCATACAAGAGAGTTCTTGGCATATAGAACCATTGTTTTATCGCCTTCTATTTGCACAATCTATTTGTCGTCGAAGCGTTTTCTTACCACACCACATTCCGATCTTAAGCCTGTAGAGTGAGATGGATGTCGTGATTTACTGGCACCCCATTTCTGGAGCGGTCGCGTTTTCTTTCCCTACTCGACGACCTCAATTGTCAATGCTTACGTCATCACCTTTGAATTAGAGTCACAACGTAACTCGTAATTTTGGGGCTGATGCAATCGTTTCCCTTACAGTTCTTGGTTTGCTATGTTTATTGACGAACGCCCTGGGGGGTGAGCGTTTTCTGCCAACATCTCTTCCATGCAGATCCGCCTCGTTCTGTTGAATAGATTCCAAACAAGACCACGTTTATACTCCAGGGGCACAAAGCTCTCGAAGTGTGAATATTGGCCTGTCCAGGTCTCCTTTTGGATCGGGCGATTGTTCCGATTTCTCTTTGTCTCATGCTGATGTCGAGGAAATTCAGTGTGTTGTTGGCTTCCGATTCCATTGTGAAGTGAATATTTGGATCCAATCTATTAAGTTCATCCAAAATTCCTGTAGCTTCTTCTCGGCTTTCTGTTATCACCAGTGTGTCGTCGACGTATCTTTTGTACAGGATTGCACGTTGTAAAATGTTATTTGTCTTCTGTTCGAGATGTGCCATAAACAGGTCTGCCAGGACTGGGCCCAACAGGCTTCCCACAGCGACACCATCAATCTGCCTGTACGCTTACCTCGAAGAGTTCGTCAATAAACATAGCAAACCAAGAACTGTAGAGGAAACGATTGCGTCAGCTCCAAAATTACGAGTCACGTTGTGCCTCCAATTCAAAGGTGATGACGTAAGCAGTTTGTTCAAAAAAACGACTGAGATCAGCAACTGCTAGAACCTAGTATGCAGCCGACTCCCAAATCGTCTATCGGACAACTAGAATNCCCACACCCCCGGTAAAAGAACGTCTACCTCTGTAAGCCAACTCTAATCTGAATGGGTGCGGCGCGACCTACGTGAGCAGAACAGATCGACGATTACGTAACCGGGTGGTTTAACATATTCCAAATAGGGTTCAAACTCAGATGACGCAATCTGAGTCATGTCCGCGGCACAGAAACAACGGTCAAAACTACAAAACTCCGTCATCAGCCGTAGCTCGACATCTTCTGATGACGCAACACCAGATGGACCGAAGCATGGCGTTTCGGATTATCTACAAGTCACGAATGGCAAGATTTGCTACGATTTGCTGAAGCGATTGCTATCAGTCGATGGAAACCCCCTTGTTTCAACAAAAGGAATTTTATGGTAGTTTATCCTTATCCTGGTAACAATCTTTTTAAACCCTCCCCCTTTTATGTTTGTCTGTTCTGTTGTATTTTACTCTTCTTTGTTGCTATGCTATATATATTTCTATATAAATGATGTTTTTATGCAGTATGCACTATGTTGAGATGCAGCAAAATCGTCCTGGACATAAATTGTGCAGTATTGCAGTTTGGTCTTTTCTTTTTAAATTGATCTCGGGAAAGGCTTGCTTCAATATTGTAGAAGCTATTCTCCAAGGCATATTGATTTCCCACTTTTCTAAGCTCGGAAAATATGAATTCTACTTAATCCAAAAAGAAAGCTTTAGAAACTTGGCTTTCCCCTTTTCTCTTTGTAACGCTGCCATGTTGAAGCCTAAAACGAATGCCTGATAATCAGTCAGATATTCAAATATAATTCTAATGATCTAAAAGCTGAGAGACGCACCAATCATTCCTTAGGTAGGCGCCCACAATAGTTTTTTCCAAAGCAGCTAACGCAATTTTCGTTCCTCAACCTTCCCCTCTTAATTTAGAACACTTCTGTTGACCGGCATCTCGATCACTTTTGCCTTTAATTCTGTTCATTCACTCTGTGTTCACCAGATACAACCAAGCAACCTAGTTCAGACGGCATCCAATTGATCGCGCCCTATAAGTGTCCTGCTAAGCTCGTTCCTGTCTTTTGTTGACGCTTTCCTCAATCTATTTTTGCTTGAGTTTTTTCCTAGTTGTTGGAAAACTTCTCATTTTTCCCATTCATAATGTTTTAAACAGTTAATGCTGAAACTCATCGACTGGTTGCTATTGAAGATCATTTAACTAGTAATTGCAAAACAACTTTGCTGTCATTCGGAACCCCGGCAACTTCTTAATGACCATCCGTGTGGCTTGCTTGGGACACAGACGCTAATCATACATTTGGTCTTCTGTCATTGACCAACGTGATGAATCACATATGTTTCCCTTGTGTCTCTCAAGGGAGTTCGACTGCGATCAACCAGATTTCCACTCTCCGTGTGGATGCGAACCCTTCATTGTGACCGTTCAGTTTCTGTATGTCTTGATGAAGTCATTTGGCGAGTTCCAACCTTGGAGTCTAGTACTGAGATGATCGAGGTCCGATACTTGCAACAAGCTCGCAAAGATGGGTTGTGTCACATAGTGTAAACGGAAAATGAGAAACGGTATGATCGGTTGCGCGTAACCGAGTGGGTACTATGCTTGAGTTTTATATGGGAGGGTTCGATCCCCAGTTGGATTGATGGATTTGCACTGCTAATGAGACCCAACCTAGTAGAAACACCTTTCCAGTGCTTATGAGCTTTTTTCGTTGTTGTTGCGTTGTGGAAGAACTTTTGTTCGAAGTTCCCAGTCCCTCCCATGTGTTTGCGGATAGTACCACTCCAACTTGAACTCTTTCGTACAAAACGTATCATTCTTACTTCATCACACAACCGCTTATATGCTCTACTTCACTCAATTCGGAATGGCGTACCAGAAACTGAATTGTTTTCTGTGCAGCAACAACCACCTGCGTGCATTTATCCGTGAAAATATAATCCGGGTGGTCTCATCATGCTTTTAGTTGATTAACTTGGCTTGACATCTTCTGCAGTGCTGTTTGGCGTTGAATTTTCTTTTTCCATACCTTGGTTCCCTCTTATTGTTGTGTGTGCATTATTTGCATCCAGGACAATTTTTAACTTTTCCGGCTACATTCAAAAAGTCACCCTAATAGGCCACTATTAAAAGTGGCGATTGGAGGAAATGAAATTCTATTTTTCCAAGAACTGCGGAATTGCGAAACGATCTGCCTTACTGTGTTTTCCTCCTTCCAAGAACAGAATCCGTGTACGGAGTTTCTGATGAATGTTGCCCCACCATTAAAAAGCATTAATTCCCATATTTATGCGGTTTTGCCTTTTACTGTTTATCATATTAGTTCCGTAATGAAAACGCTGGTTTTAAATTAACCAATCAAATGAAAGATTATTGGAAGCATAGTTTCCCCGTAACGAAAGATTATTGGTTTAAAATGAACTCACGCATAGGATAAGCAGCTCATTCATTCTTTACCACAAAGGGGCCAAAGCTTTCAGGAATTTTAGGTGCGCACCAATTCATAACTGGTCAGTTTGCATGTGTTTTTACTTGTGAATGAAAACGCAAAGTGTTTAGAACTAGTTTAGTTACAAATTGATGAATTGTGACATGAAATCTGTTCGGACAGCAGCAGAAATGTCCATAACGTAAATGTACTGCGAAGGGAAGATTACAAAATGATTCCAAAGGGATCAGGTTGTATTCCAACAAGTATTTTAAAGAAGTGAAAAATTAGTTCCATTTAGAACATATACAGGTTCTAGACGATCATAAATTCAGAAGGCAGCTAATGCGGATAGCGATAAATTCCACCAAACTTCTATTCTACATGGCTGCTGTTACAGGCAGTAGTACACAAAACCTATCTTAGGTAAATGTAACTGCCCTACTTCTCTAACAAGGGCACTTGAATCACTGTACCCATCCCTCTGATCAGTTTCACCTGGATATCCATTCTTTGGAGAGACAAGCATTTTATCCCTTTTGGAGTATCCCTGAGGGATAAAAAATCACCCTGAGAAAGGTTACCCGTGTTAACCGAAATTATGGCCTATTATCATCACTGCTGACTACATCGTGTTTTTGAGAGGTAATGATATCCAAAATCTCAAGTAGTTTACTTCTATACTTTGAGAATCCCTTAAACGCGGTGTATTTTTCACTCCTCTCGTTAGTGTGTACTCTGTGCTCCAGTTAATAAGGAGACATTTTCAATAAAGGACCATTTTTCCACATAAAAGGGAAACTTCTATCAGTGTAATCAACATGGGGCAACGTGAGAATCGAATATTTGGATGAAGCGCAATTTTGGACCAAACATAAAATTCCCAAGTGACCGTCTGGGAACAGCATAAACTAGGTGTCAGCATAACCATACCCTGCTTTACAACTTGTTTTATCCTTAAGGTAATGATTGACTGTTTCACTCTATTATGAGCGAGTAAGATCGGACTACAATTTACAACGGCCAAAATCATTGGCATTGGCAGTTAGTTTCAGTATACAAACGATTGCAGTTGACTCATGAATATAATACTACATTAGTCAGTTTTTAATTCTGCTGAACTCATTTAAATATTTGAGCTGATAGAAAGGTGGATTCTGTGATACAAAAATAGCGATACCGTGTTTGTTATTAAAAAATATCAACATGCAAACAAAATGTTTGATGCAATCCACCATCGGGATATACTCTGGCTCAATTGGATGGAATTTTGTATTTTCTAGAATACTTGAGAAGGGATATTGTGTACAGGGATTGAATGTTTACAAAAAAGAACAAAGTAGTTAGATCGGTTTACAACAACAATGCGGAGCGGAACGTGTTACTTAACTGACGAATGTGAAGCGGGTCAAACGAAACTCCGGAATTCAAGCTGGAGGTCAACGCTCGCGTGCATTCTGGCATACACAACAAACACACCCACAAAAGTAACGTGACTGACACTAAGTCCTTCGATCCGACATCATAACGCTCCCCGAATCAATAGCGTACGCGTTGTTAGACGAGCATTAACACACACGTCACATTGATTCTATGCAGTTAAGTTCGTATCAGTTGGCTGCAAGATGTGGGAGGAGAGCTTCGGCGAGTGCATTCATCCAACTGCACACACCGCACGGGGCCGAGAACACTTCCGGTCCGGAGCGAAAATCTTTGAAGTTTGGCCAAAGGAGTTGACTAACTGTATGATGAACGGAGTTGTGTAATGCAAGGACACTTGGGCCTACGAAAAGGAATCATCCCACCAACCGAAATTCCGTAGCTGCATCTTCGTTGAAAAATATTCTATTAGTTAATTTGGTAAAATGTTTCTAGTATCACTACTATCCTCAAATTGGGCAAGTTCATTGGTTCTAAGCTGTTTGCACATGTCGGGCCAAGCACCTGAGAACCGTCCAGGAAAGATGAGTTTGCAAACGTGATTGAATAATACTATATCGGATATCTATATGAGGTTTTCTTCTCGTCATCTACACAAGTTACTCAATCATAACCGATTGAGTAGGTTTAGGAGCCACAAAGGGGTTCGGATGTGTCAGTCGAAGTTCCAAATTTTTGTCTAGTACAATGACGCTTCATTCCCAGCTTGTGATACAGCAGACACTTGGCCTGAATATGATACATCCTGTATTCACGGTCCCTCTAATAAGGGGGTTAGGAGGACATGTGCTCTGTGGCCAGCACCGTCATCCCCCATCACCAATACCAGCACCCCCATCAACACCAATTTCATTGTTGATGTTCGGTGTTCTTAAGAAGGTTTGATTCAAATACATAATAAAAGCAATGGAAGGAAGCCTTCAGATAATAGTGCGCATAACATTTCACGCCTTTTTGTTCTCATTTCCAATAACAGACCAACTCGACTTCTCGCATAACAAAGTTCTTTATATAACGGCATCAATAATGGTAAAGCATGGCAATACGGTGTTTTTCGCTCCTCTGCTAGAGGGAAAATTGTCAAGACCGACTTCGTTTGTTTACCTAATAGGACTGTTTGCTTCTTGAAGGACAGTGTAGACAATAGCGCTAATAATTATTGTAGTCACGAAGTACGGTTACTGGCAACAACATACCTATTCAATAGTTGATGAGCTATTACTAGAGCTTGCACTTTTTCAATGAAACAGAACAAAATATCAGTGACACCAGAAATACCACCCTTACAAAAACTAATCCGTTGTTTCTTCAATGCATATTTAGCTTATGGTGTAATTTCACAGATCTATTGATACTTCTCATCGCAATCTGTTCACATTCAGTCAGCCACATTTACCGTTTCAGCCTGTGGCAATACGCCTGGCACAGGCAAATAGTTTCGGCGTTCAGCAAGAAACCCATGTGCTGCAACACTGTTGACATCAGTGAATGACGTTCCTCCCTATTGACTCATTCGAGCGTCGAATTCCTAAGTTTTTGCTGAAGCTATTTGTCAAATAATTTGAAAGCTCATCCATTAAAACCGCGAATGGTCTTGAGTGTTCGTACATATTTATTCAGGTCAAAAATTTGATACTCTTCTCAAAATGCGATTCTGTTTGTATGAAATTATATGGTCCGAGGACCATTCTCACTCGAAGTTGTTTTTGACGACTTATGGCAAAAGCTCAGGGATGGGAAAACCCTCTTTCAGAGGGAAAGCCGCAGGTTTTTCTACAAATGCGCTTTAAAGCAGAAACCCTGTATTTTTAATCGTTTGAACAAAAAGTTAACTTCTTTAGACGTAATTTACATAATACTGACATACAGCGAAGCTCTTCCGTTTGTGTTTAGCAAATATTCCGTACGCTGAATTGATAATGTAGGCTCGTATGTTTTTCGCACAGTTGCGACTTGTTTTGTTTTATGCTATTCAGCTATCGTGATTATCTCGAGGAATATTGGTGTTGATGAGTTCCGCATGAATCTCGTTAGTTTCTTTCACTACGTATCAAATAAGATATTCTAAACTGTATCATAGGTGAAAATTCAGGTATAATGAAAGCCTTTTATTTAGTTGTTTATGATGCACGTGTGCACTGAGTGTGTGTGTGATGAAACCTTTTCTGATGTTGGAGGTTTGTTCAAAGTGTCCGAGTTAGGCTAATACCAATTAGTATGTCGCTCTTCCAGTTAGCATGGCTAAGGCATTATGCTAGGCTATTGATTCTTTCAATTGGGCACAAAATAAGGGCAGGAATTTTTATGTTTAAAAGTATCCAATGCACTCCTCCGTTTCTACTAGTGATTAACATGTTGGTCAGACATTTTCGGGTTCATAGTGAGCAAATGAAATACATATAGAGTTGAACATTGAATAAAAACAGAACAGTAATATAATTAACCATGAATAAACGAAGTGTCAATATTTTAATTAGATGGAAAACTACTCAGTTTAGGAAGTTGATCAGGGAATTAAAACGGTAATTTAACGATACCAAGAATTTTTGACACGATAGATACTCAGAATGTTTAATAAAATTAACTGTTTTCTCAGAAAATGGCAGCGAATGTTTACTGTGTATTAAAATGATATCAGTAACCCAACAATCATCATTTTGTTACAAGTGATTATCCCTTAATCAATACAAATGAAAAATTGTTTTGAGAAAAGTGCTGAGTTAACATAGGAAGTAGAAAAAGATGTGAAAAATATCTGATTCACTTCGTGTAGTTTCCCGAAACCACAATCATAGTGGCCGGTGCTTGTATGAGATTTTGACAGTTGCGGTATTAGACATAATAATCTTTCATATGAAATGATTTCAGTTATTGTAGAGCTAATTGTCACCTGTGGAAGTCGATACTTGGAGTTTGTTCTAAGACGTGTTCATTCTCTGATCTATGTAACGCAATTTTTATGAAAGACGGAATGTTCTGGTACGGTGTCATATCCTGTGCGGTCGTGTTCCAAAGTGCTTTCACGTGAAATTAGCACTGCCTAAAAATCAGGCAACCCACAGACGGAAATACGGCTGACCACTTTGTAATGAACCACGTTCCACAGTGGTATCATTCACAAGAAAAGAAGCAAACTGATCTAAAGTTGTGCCTTCTCTCGCCCACATATCGGTTAGCGCGTATATCTGGCACGGATTCATGTCTTATAATACTTTAATTATTTCATTGGTTGCCATCAAACCTTAAATAATCCATCTTTGCCAAACGCTTTAGATCCAAGAATCGCTGTGCGTAGCACTATTGTTTTCCCCCAGTAATCAACTGTCCTTCCAGTTATGTGATTTTATCAAGCCTTAGACTGACAGCGTGTTATATAGTGAAAATAAGGGTAACTCACTGATCCCGTAAATGAATAATTTTTGACTGGTTATGATGCGCATTACATCGTGTTATCCAGGCGATCGAAGTATATTTTATTGCTATGTGATCGCCCAGGCTTGTAACGAGATTTGTTTACAACTTATTCACTGTGAAGAAATATGCACTGCGTGGGTGCGTCGTAGGCAAGTTATTTCGATGTATGTTCAAGATAGGACATTTTGAATGACGCTGCTGCCCAGATGTGTTATGCTGTCCCACTGTCACATTTTTAATTTTCCGCTCATGGTTTCTTGGCACGAATGAAAAAGAATTTAATGTACATTCAACGGCAATCGAGACGTATGAACCATCATGCACAAACCATTTCTTAGAAATCGCTTAACAAGGTGAAGTTCTCGATCATCAGGTGCTTAGAGTTACTAGAACCCTACTGAGGAGTTATGCATCCGCGAGTGGAATGTTGTATGGTAAGGTTTGGCACTTTGAATAGCAATGACACATGAGAGCTATCTATACCCTGTGGTACTAACATCTGGAAAGCCTGTACGAGTTAGCTCAAAGGGATGAAGTGATTACCGCTTCGAAGACCTGAATTCCGACGGATTTGGTGGACAGTCATTACCGTTTATTTTTAATAAGCGGGTTGAAACTAATGTATATTTGTTTTTCAGCAACGAATAGCCCAATGACAATTGAGCAGTAATTTCAGTTCAAGTCAGAATGTGGTACTAACACAGAATTATTCACACAATCTGAGTGTGTGGGTGTGATGCACTAAAGCATGTTCAAGCATTCGATTCCAGTCCTAAACAACCACAGAGGAAGAACATTCTTATGATTTAGCATGAGTAAGACTGCTGCAATTTCAATGTTTCTTGTGGAAACTGTTCAACTTATGGATATTTTACTGATTTCATTTTTTCATTTATTTTATATTCACAATTAGTTGTTGTAGTTTCATCAGCTAACAGTTTTCTTACTGAAACTCTTGGAGCAGTCATGATTTGTGCGTGCCTTTCGAAAAATAAAATGATCGATACTTAAGAAGAATATTGTAAGAGGATTATCGATTTGGCCCCTCTGACCCACCTGCTGCCCATTCTGCTATTATAACAACTGTGATAATGGATCCGATAAAAGACACTTATTTCAATTACTAGTCTTTGTTAGATGTTAGCCGTGACCGTCACTCGAAGTTGTTCAGAAACAATCAACTGTTCGCACGCTTAATAACAGCCGTCACAGGGTTAATTCAAGTCTGATGACCCAAAAGCAGTGGCAAAAATTGGAATATTCTGTTTGAACTCTGAAATTCATTAAGGAGCGCCATAGTCACAGAATAAACTTTAATTAGTAACTGCTTAGATCAAATTAAACAAAAGATGTGTATTGCTGTGTTGGATTTTCCTGAAGATTGGCGATTAAACTGTCTAGCCCAGTGCTTTAATATCGAATAACCAAACAACAGTATGACTGTGGACAAGACGTAACTTGAAATTCAAGATTTTCCTGACTGCAGCCTCACCGTCGCCATTCTACAGATTACCTAAGGTGCATAAACCGAACGTCCGGATTCGACCTATAATTGATATGTCAAATTCTTCATATTATATTATTGCCCAATAGTGTGTGGAACTTCTAGACTCAGTACGCCAAAGGATAACCGAGTGTATTCTGCAGAATATATTGCGCTTTATTAAGAAGATAATAAACGTCAATGCTTTCAACAAAATTGTGATTCTTTTTGACGTGGAATCATTATTAGTAAAAGTACGGCTGTTCAAGACAGTTGAGCACTTCGGTGACCACTTAGTATCCAACTTCATTGTCGTAGGTATTCCGGTAAATAAATCCAAAATAGCTCAATCTCAGATGCAAATGCAACATGCAGTGTTCGTACGATGACCAGTTCTACAGACAAATAGACGGAATAGCTATTGGGTCTCTACTTGGTCTCACAGTTGCAGATCATTTTCTAGCTAAACTAATGAATGGAAATTCGAAAGAGACAAGTCAACATTTCCACGTATATTGCAGATACTCGGACGATGCTTTTATCGTTTATGATTCCGACAGGAACCACGCACAGGTTTTCCAAAAATTCAGTAGTTGTCACCCGGCAATTTTTCTTACCTGTAAATTACAAAATAAACAGCTACCTTTCTTAGATGTGTCACTAACACAAGGAAATGACAGTACTGTACAAAGAAGCGTTTTCCACAGAACAACGTGAGTTAGACAGTATATTCATTTTTGTACGTTTGCCCCCTGAAATACAAACGTAACCTGGTCAGATGTGCGATTTGCAGTGATGATACAGGGTGAGTTTTATTCATGACGTGTTTCGGTCAAATGGTAACCTAGAACCCTGGGAAGCATATGCAAATGAAGACCAACATAATAAAAATCCGACCGTTCCAAACAACAAAGTTTTCACCACCCTTCCGTTTAACGGCGCTGATACCTTGACACTTTCTCAATAGCTGTCTATCTGAAATGATCTCTAGAATGTTCTCCGCAGCTCAACCATATGTTTTAACCACAAATCGACCCTTACTGTTCCGGCGAACAAAAGATAAAGTGCCTCAACGGTTCGAAAAATTCTTTGTATACTCTTGCAAACGCCTTTGAAGTTTGCGTTCCATTGGGCATACGACCAAGAGATTAACCAAACGTATTGTTGAGCACTGTCCTGCGGCCCTCTGAAAAAGAACGGTTAGGTACAATCGCAACTTGATTCTCGGTTATCTCGTTGATGGCGAGCATGTTGTGAACAAATTAGATGCATTCAAAATAATTGGTACTACATCCCGGAGATATAATAGATAAATAAAAAGGCATATTTTAACCACAGCAGAGAAGATTGTGATTGGCTCTTTTAATTCCGATCTTTGCAGGTCTCGACAGCGGAATGATTGTGCGTAAATCAACGTATCAACCCTTCTTGCTACATCCAACCTTATCCATCATACTCTACCACACTCCTGGCAGTTAATTACTTTTTCTCTCTACTATCCCTTCCCCGACTAAATTGCCTGCTACCACGGCCAACTGCTTCGATAATGTATCGTACGTAATATCATCCCGCTCCCTCACCTTCGATTACAACTTTCATTGAAATTCAATTAGTCTATCTTTTTGTCGTCATTTAATTGAACCTTTGTCCACTCATCCTCTGTACAACTCTTATCACCCGTTTTTTAGGTGCTTACTCACCTGTGCCATTTTCGTAAACTGAGCAGTAATAGGCTAATCAGATACCTGTTTTACGATCGCTTTGGGATGCGATATTATCAAAAGCAAATTTCTTTATGAACACCGTTATTTGGTGGCCCAAGAGCCAAATACGACCAAACAGATAGCCGATCAAGTGAATGAAAATGACCTGAGTGCAGAATATTTAACTATTCTACTCAACTGACGCCCGATAGTTTTCCATTCAACGATACACGCGAAAGCAAGACGTAGGTACCTTTTATGCAGAGGTTTTATCGTTGGATACGTGCGGAGACTTTAAACGCGTAAAATGTTAGTAATCAATACCAACTATGNAAGTATGTTCGAATCAAGTGTTGGGCAATGCATAATGTACTCGGAAAAATAAAATAAAAACATCACACCTGACTATTTCCCAAAGTAGGATAATAAGTGTAAAGCTGTTCGAAATTCACCATTATTCACCAATCTGGCTACTTACAATGGCTATGAGTATAAAGACAAAATTAACAAATCAATGGATTAGAATGAAATTTAAGGTATACAAAGTTGCCGAATATATTACCAAAAGTTTTTTTTGTATGCCACATCCGACTGATTTGCATCTAACTTTATATTGTTACCCATTATATCCCTCAGTTATATATCTTCCTCTCGAAACAATGGATCAAACAAGATAGATATTTTCAATAAAGAGAACCCAATCCTAACGAATCGGACTCACGCCACTTGTTTGAAGTAATCCGTGTTTCCGTTTACATATATATATATATA
>UZAN01048043.1:3365-22920 GCA_900618425.1 Echinostoma caproni | reverse complement strand
CTGAACAATATTACGAGACGCGTATTAATCGCGTATGGTGTTTAGAAATCGAAATTCATTCCAGAGGCGCTAGAACCGTTATCTTCATTGTGGTATTTCAGGTGAGAAATATATGCTACCACGTGAAGACAAATTGAAAATTATTGTGCAATGAGTTTCCTCGCCTTATTCTTTTACGGGAATGGAGGGAGACAAGTGATAAACCAACATCGAGTGAGCGGTTACACACTAACATTAGTGAGAGAGTGCATATATGTCTGTGAACAGTTAGAACCACCACAGATGCACCGGCAGCTGGTTATGCACGCGGAAAAGTAAAAGCGCACGCACACACACGAAACATTGATAAAAAAACACTAAAATGGTTAAGTTGCAGCCGGATTCGAAATTTACATAGCTTCTGAGTACACGTGGATGATGCATGAAAGCACAAGCAGTGCCCCATTACCCACCCATTTACATCCCTTATACTCCGACAATGGAGGTAGGTATTTCCAATGCTTGTTAAGTCGTCCAGTGATCGACATTTCCACCAATTGAGATTCAGCTCGTAAAACCCAGGGTTAACAACCCCACGAAGACTGGCTCATTCTACTTTTTCCCACCCTCTTACCGAGGCTATCAAGTTTAGGATGTCCGTGTATAGACCATCACGGATCGCAACAATCGTAGTGAAGAATACCCAATCTAAACTTTTGTAATCAAGATGAATTTAAGATGGCTTGAAGTGAGCTGAGTTCAACTGGACGCCGATCATTCAATAAGGAGGTCATTGGTCGGAAAGAACAAACATATACCAAACTAAGACCATCCGAACGACCGAATAATCAGGAGTTATCTATACAATCAGAATGAACAGTTGCTGGGTGGAAAGAACTTGGTATGACAGGTTATAATCAAATCCACAGAGCTCAGAAACTGCCTGCTCAAAGGGTAAGTGGACAAACACACTAGCAGATCATCTAACAGCGGTGCGGATGATGAACGAAACTATTGTTCAGAAAGGAAATCAGCGACCTGTCGAAGATGTGCTGGGGAGCGGATGCCGCGTGGGATGCTTACGCGGGATAAATGGCTCATTTTCTCGGGCATTCAGGGTGGCATCGTCAGCGCTCTCGCCCTGGTACCCGTTTCGTGCATCTGTTCCACTCGAGTGTGAATCCGGATCGTGGGTCGATGAAGTGATTGAGATAGTCGCATGCTTGTTTGTGGCTGCGGATGATTTGGGTCTGCGTTGTCGTTGACGCGTGGTCCAGGGATCGACCGGGTGTGAAACGATCAGATCACCGGTTGACCCAGTGCGACTCGAATCTGTGGCCAAGCGAATCCCTGTGTGAGACTCACTGACATCTGACTGAGCGCCAGCAACCGGATGATCAGCTGATTGTGACTCCGTTTCATCACGCCTCTTGACTTCGTCTGTCCGACCGTGTGTATGACTATGTACACGATTCGGGTACGGCCAAAGCGGAGGTAACAAACCACGGTTGTGAGAAGCACACGGAACCCAAAGAAAAAGACAGATGGGTGGATAGGAAGATAGGTGAGTGAAGGAAAGACAAAGACACCGAAAGAAACAAACTAGGGTAAAAATTAGGAGCACAGCAAACCACGGACAGCGTGAGGCGAATGAAGCGCGGGTAATTAGCATCGATGTACTACACGCAGTTGCAATTCGCACAAATGGCTTCGTTATATTCCGTACTAAGAGACGGGAATCAAGCAGAAAAGCATAGCTTGTCAAATAGATGAGAGAAACGTACCTGACCGATGATAAGTTAACTAACAGGATGCCTTAGTGATTTTTTCGATGAACAGAGCATGTAAATATCGCGCCCTACATTGCAAATTAAGGTGATCGTGTCACCCGATTGATGAGAAAATATTTATCATTAGGAGTCTCAAAATGACACCCAGTCTATCATCAGTCAGCAACAGGGAGGTGCAGAACAAACAGCTATGCACATTTCTAATGAAGTTTAGTTTCGAAATTCAACTATAACCTCTATATTGTAAAGACGATCCCGTCACAGTACTCAAATCCAGTGTAAGTTGGATGAACATGGAACCAACTGAAATGGCGACCAAATCGCACAGCTCGACCGCCAAACAGCCCATTAAACACGAGCCAATCATCGTCAAAAGGGAGAAAATGACATGACCACACACTATGATTTGACTGCATCAGAAGCAATTGCAAACATTATATATTTGCAAGCGAATCAAAGCAATAACTAAAACAATCACTGTTTAGAATTTCTCGTGCGCATCCTGAGCTAGGCTGATGGCAGCCGATCGAAAATATTTGTATTTATTTGGCTGCATTTTGCATTCAACCGTTCATGTTCATGAGTAAACCGAGAGTGCACGTAGTGCAGCAGAACTATGCGAGGTGTGTGCGTGTGTGTATATATAAATATGTGAACCCATGGAAAGCGTTAGAACTCACCGAGAACGACGAAAGCTGAACGTTAGATAATTAGACAATTGGAATAGATCATTGAAGAGGTAATGCGAGCTACGGACGGAATATGAAATGAGTGTCGATCTAAAACTCCACAGGTATCCTATGACAGTTTATATGAACATTGTTATTAGATACACCAGCTGGAAACGAGTCTACTCCCGTGGATAAGCCAATGTGAGCATACTAAGCATGGGCAGTACGAGGGTTTCAGTCAATACGAGAAGGAAAAGTACCTAGTATGTGTATAACGGTTCAGATTAAGAATAACCGGATGCCACGGGGGAGCCTTTTGTTTCTGTATTTATTTAGTTACGGCAAATGTGTATAGAATAGCGAGCGTCCTTAGGCTGGCAGATTGTCATATACCTGATGAATCGTCCACCTCTCCGGTCTCTATTGCTAACTCAACTGTCACTTGTGGCTGCAGGAAGCTGAAACAGGTATCCGCAGATACACCTCGATAAACCATTAGAGCAGTGGACTGAACCGGACAGACAATATTGATGAGGAGGTGCACGGTATATGAATACAACTTTGTGGAAGTGGGTGGACCAGATCAATGGCTGAAAGAAATTTTCTCAAACCAGCAAAGACGAATGAACAGGAATTTTGATCTTTTTTATCATTACGACGCAAAATACAATGAAGCACACTTCACTGATCGCCGACAAAAGCGCGATTTACATAAAGAGTGTGCGCCTTCCTAAGGTGGATGAAGAGTGGATCCGTTAAAAAGGATAGTAAACAGAGTAATTTTCGAGCAATCGGGTCTCACTGACGATAACAAAAAAAACGCCACTGCTGTAAATTGGCTGTCATAACCCTCACTACATCCAACCAACCAGTTAGAGTCCTTTAGACTCGAGTCAGTACCGAAATCGCTCGTGACTATACAGTAGTTAGTGTACGAATCGACTTCAACCTCTAGCACATCACCTGAGGCTACCAAAGTCATATTTTCTTTATTGGGGTGAAAACGTATCTTCTTTCAAATTCTCGGAAACAACGCCAAGTCTTATCACATTGCGATTCAACCAAATTACTTTCCACAGACCCTGCTTCATTTTTTGGATTGCGTGCAAATTCTTCATTCCATAGGTTCCTTTTTGCATCTCCCCTCGTTTCTCATTCTGGGGAAATGGTTAGTTTTTAGTTCCATCGGAAGTTTCTTTACCACATCATGTCTCCCACTATACAAAAATTAAAACTGCTCCACACTGGGATACTTCAGTTGCATTTGGCACGAAGTGTCAACTTGTGCTACTTCCCGTGCGGGTTCGAAGAAAGGGTATTCAACTCATGGAGTAACCTTACGAAACATTCGACTTGCAGATACCAGCTTATTGCCAAGTGGCTTCCTTACCGTACGTTTCCTAATTGTTAGGTTTGGGTTATTCTTAGCTTACCCAGTTGGTTCCCTTCCTGTAAATCTCGCCCACCAATCGCGTCCTAGGGGAGCTAACCATTCCCATCAAGTTTCTGTGAACAGATGTATTATTCTCGTCTTCTGATCGTTCTTTTACCCGAATCATTAAATTATGGTAGCTCCCCGCTCTGTCTCCCAAGTCGTTTTTTAGACGTAGGATAAATAAACTGGCTCTTAAGTGAATTTCCATTAACACTGCTTTTTAGAGTATGCTTGAACTATCGGGTTTATCCCTTATATTGCAATTCACTTTACGTGTCATAAAAAATATGCTTTAAACTATGAAAAAGTTTACGATGCCTTCTGACAGATGGCCAATCAAAGGTAATTCACCATATGATGAACCAAGAGAGACCTGTTTCTGGTCTGAATTTTGTATGTTCTGGTTAGCGATGACCGACCGGATAATAATGATAAACGTGGTAAACAAGGACACAGTGTTCCTTACTCAGATTTCCCACGATGGGTTAAGATAGCGTGTAGTCGGAACAGTGAATTTTATCTGACACTAGGGCTCTACACTGTTCGCAACTGTAATGGAACCGGAGTAACCTTAGTCAAGTGGTTCGTATGGCCATAACCCAGCTCAATGGTCAATTAGGTAGAATATCATTGGAAACAACAACAAGTGGCGGAATAAATTGTACATGATGTGGGTGAAAAGAAGGGACACTTATCTAGACTATCCCGATAATTTCCGCATAGTTTTCTGTTTCCTATGTTTAATACTTTTTGCGGAAAAAGAGAGTTCATGTAGAGAAACCAAAACCATATTAATTTATGANTGAAAACACGGAATTTGTGAATCCTCACAGGAAAGACAAGAATAACGCATGAACAATCAAATCACAAAGAAGTGTATTTTTGCATTTGCTGTAAATCGGTGGTGGCGAAACCCACTGCGTTTCGATCACGCTAATCATTTAAATCCCGCCATATTCATTTTCTAGTCAGATTATTTGCAACGTTATCAACGGACGTCGAAAAATCCGATTCGACAATTTATTTAAATCTAGCATGGCTGTACCTCTCATTGCAAGCTTTGGACCAAGAGTGTTTCAACCGACATTCCTGATAGCCACGCCCGAATGACGGGCACAATCGATAATAGTTCATGACGATGCCGATACGCGACGGCAAGAGATGCGTGCATTAGCGGTCCACAAAACGATTGCCGAGTTTCGGTTACAAGGTTGACTGCTTGTCCCAAAAACAATAAAAGCATCTACTCATCACTGCGGTGGACCAACAAAACCCCCATCACTGACCAACCAATCAATACACACATAAGAGAGGAAACTCCGCGGAGAAAACGTAATAGGACGCACACAAATGAGTATTTTTAGAAATCTCCATGTGATGATTGTGGAGTTATCCTAAAAGGAACATTGAATCACTAAGCGACATCGGAAAGCGCTTTTTGCTTTCGTCTCCCAGTGATGAAATTAGCTGTATACTCGTTTGGTCCATCACCTACCCCTTCTCAATTGATTCAAGTGGACCAGGAGAGAAGCGACAAGAACTTGCGGAAATAAAGTTACCGTGTCCTACAAGTGACGGTTTCCTTGAAGGTACGTTTCTGATCGGTGCAGACTACGATTCATCCACAAAAAAAAAAACAGAAATTAACAACGCAGTTAGTTTGCAATGGAAAATTGTGGCACAGGAAAGAATATTGCGAAGAAGGGTAAACTTTCTTTACTCCAGTGAGGTTTTAGAACTCCAGGACTAGGTAGTACGCATCAAAGACCAACGAGATAGATAGAATCACGAATCATATTTTATTGAAAGTGTTGAAATACATTTTGACTACGAAGCGCTTAAGTAAGCCGGGCGTTGGTTCAACTCAATCTGATTATTACTGTCTCCCACTTCGAGGAAAAGGACGGGAGTGGGGTGGCGGAGGATGAGAAGTGGCTAAAAGAAGGCACATCTAGTTTGAGGAGTTCGGGAGCCGAAGCCGTATCTGCTTGAGACATGCGAGGACAGTTGATTTGACCAGAGCAAAATTAAGGGAACCCGTTTTGTGATTGTTTAGCCATAAGTGAACACATCAGTAGATAAAACATATTCATAAACAAACCAAAGGCAGCGGGGTTTCTAATGGAGTTCGAGTAACAAAATAAAATAAAACGTCTTCAAAAATATGGCATAAATAGGTGAATTACCTTTACCGTTGTTTTCTGTAGACCCGGGAAATGAGAAAAATAACAATAGTAAAACACAAGCAAAGCAAACCATGGTACACACTGCAAACAGCAGGGCACAGTCGCCGCTAACAATTGGGCAACACGTCAGACTAACCTTCTGGAGATTCGTGAAGTGAGACGTCGGAAGAATTGGCCCGGCTTGGTAGAAGGGGTAGAGTAAGGTTTTGCTGAAGTTAGCACGGTTGGGCTATCACTCATAGGCGTTGCGGTATTAGATCCAGTTCCGGCTATTGCTGTACTTTTCTCCATCGGCAAAGTTTTTGATGCACCGGGGGTAGTGGTAGGCTGATGCTCATCTGTTCGTGGCTTTTCTGTTGAGCCCGACACGCGCAAACGCATTGACCACTGCGTCATTGGATCTCGCGTCAGCGAACTAGGAGTAGTGGCAGATGCGACAGGTGAAATTGCCGTTGTTGGCAATCTCAATCGGGGAGAGTTTCGACTATCCTCCGCTGGGCCAGACGTGTTACTCCCGGCTACACTGGGAACATCATTGGGTAAAGTAAACTCGTTGACCTTCTTTGGGGTTTGCGGAGTGTTAAGACGTTTGTGTGTTGCATCCGAATTAAGTGTATTGGCCGAGGATCCATTCAGTGTATCAGCCCGACTGTTAGTTGATGCAGAGGAAATGGAATCGACGTGATCTGTTGCGCCACGGTCCAACGGAGATGGTTGTACTCCTGTTCGCTTCGTGGGAAATCCTGGGCGACGAGTACCAGGTACAGCCACGGTGGCTCTTTCCGGACAGTTTCTGGAGAACTGATGACGTGCTTCTGGGTTGAGCATGTCCACCACAGTAAATCGGAAGTTCGAGTCAACCCGGACTACGGGTGAAGTGTCTGTTGTTGGATTGGGAGCTGCGGTCGGCGCAGCGGCAGTGCGCACCGGAGATCCAGAGTTCTTTGTGCGAGGGCGATGACACGAGAATGTCCTGTGGACGAATCGGGAGCATGTGAAAAAGATCACAACTTAATTAGATAGTCTAAGCACATATATATATCTCCTGAAAATTTTGGGCTGGTTGATCTCTATTCGAATGAACGCACACCCGCATCACAATCAGCTGAAAAAGCAATAACCGCGATGCGTTCTATTAGGACGGACGAAGCAGTTAGGTGAAAACAGGAAGTGAAAGCTTTATTTATGAGCGTGTTGGGTCCAAAGGGAGTGAATGAGAAATGATATTGAATCAAGTAGTTCACTGTGTATGTGGGTACATACAACCGAGTGGAACACGAATTCCTGCTGGGATCAGGTGAATAGAAGTCTACGAACATTTAGGAATGTGACACGACAATTCGGTCTGTTTTTAGAGCACCAGCCGATGAAGCAATTCGAGTCAATATTTACTTGATACATGAATTAGGATTGGAAGGGTATCTGTATTTCACAAAATCGAACCATGTTCATGCGCGCGGTGGTTTATTGTACCAGATTTACTATCAGCTTAAAGAATATAACCTCCGGATACGATTATCAAAGTGATGTGAAATCTAAATTTGTGACTGTGATATATATATATATATGTCTATATATATGAAAATAAGTAGTATGTGAATAACTTGATAAAATTTCCCCATTTCTCAGCCCATACCGCTCGTCGGGCATCTCTCTCTCTCTCTCTCTCTCTCTCTCTCTATCTATCTATCTATCTATCTATCTATCTATCTATCTATCTATCTATCTATAAGCTGATAGTATTCTAATTTGCCCTTCAGTCATTTCAAGTTGATGGTTGAAAGTTAATCCTTTCAAACTGAGACCTCATGAAACATTGGTGCATCTTTCAAAACACGAGGGGACGATATTCCTCTAACCATAAATCACCCGATGGAACTGTGGAAGTAATCTTTGGGATAAGAGAAAAACATCAACGTTAAGATTTCTTACGATAAAAGTTGGTTTTCCACAGACACTTAACCCTCACGGCGATCTTAATCAGCTCGTAGTTCTGTTCCGTGATAATGTGTTTTGAACTGTTCAGCGAACCCATTGCAATGCTCAATGAACAGAAGCACACAACTGTCTACATTTCTTTTCTGTACTACTTTTGATTCGGTTGAGAAAATGGTTTTGTCAATTCAGTCACGTGACTGTTTACCATTATTTTTCAAGTGAATTTGTTGTATTATCGGGGCTCAATGTTTAATGACTACTTTCTCCAAGACCGGAAACGCTTTGTAGCTGTAGGAAAGAAAGTTCCCTAGCAACACCTTAGTGAACCTCCCATCTGCTAATCATTACGCTAAAAAGCGTTTTCGCAAAGGTGTCATCGATTTGTGGTGTACCAAAACATGACTGGTTTCCTTTAGCTATTTCTTGTTGCGGGTATGCAGAACACGTTTACGAACCCCATACATCAATCGCAACATGCTGGTTAGACTATCGGTTTCCACAGAATAGCTGCGTCATAAACGGGAACATAAAGTTTGTTGAGTGTTTTGTGCGTTGATTTTGTTCACTATAGACAGCATTGGTTGGCTGATAAGTCCAAGATGGAGTATATTACGAGGGAAATAATTAGAGACTCGTCTAGAAAGAGTTTAGATGGCTAACGTGTATGCATTTTGCAACTAATGTTTCACAAGCATGGCATACAGTTGAACGTCGACGACGAAGAAATAAAAGACAGTGAACTTTACCAAGGATNCCAAGGATGTCCAAGAATAGCTGGTTCGAATATAGTTTGCAGTAAATACTCGATTAGCAAAAACCCGATCATTCAAAACCACTCACTTCTCTAATACAAAACAATGAATTATAGAGTCGAATAAAAACAGGTCTGAAAATTCGTGAATTCAGTCTGAGAAAAATATTTCAGGAAGTTCATTTTGTTAGGGAAAGTAATCAACTCTTGCGGATGATAATTAACGGAACTGCTAGAGATTAGCTTTATTTATGGCAGCCGATGATTTGCTAGTTATCGAGTCCTACCACCTATTGCACGTTGCGCCGATCGGTCTTCAATGAACTACGTTCGCTACATCATCTGGTTTAGAAATCATGTTTCTGTGGTGTGGGTGTTTCTACTGAAGACAAAAGCGAAAGCTCGGTACACATTTCAATGGAAAAAACAAATTTACCGGTAAAGGGGTTAATAGATAAAGTACGATTCTAGGTAAAAAAGATTTACCTATGAGTGGTTTTAAACCTTGAATGAATGACACTGCGGACCAAATGAAATTATGAAAATGTTAGCCACCCACAAAATGTGGATAGAATTGACGAAAACGGAGCTAGCTACCGGCTTTTGGCGATTGTGATTCTCTCATTCTGTATTTATTTATTTATTTGCCGGCAATAATTTCGTTAGTCAAAGATGCCGGTCAAATATAGCTGTTTGGACCTCTTGACAGAACCGGTCAAAGTGAACGCGCGTGAAACCAAGACCGGAACGAATTGCGGAACCTGGTTTCCGGATTAGTTTACCATATCCTGCTTGGCACATGTCTAACCGAGAAATGCTGTAGCTGACTGTGAATGTTTTCTCTGGATTCTTCCAGTTTATCAATGAGCTCAAGCCGGATCCGCTGGAATTCGTGCACATCACATCCAACTTTGGTGGAAGGTTGCTTCGCTGCCATTCGGTTCAATTCAATTCAATTCACATCTAACCTAGAAGGGCCCTATAAAGTTCGCCACTACAAGCCCCAGGACTAAGGTCACCGGTTTCCATCACTGAAAAGCAGGTTTTCGTGACTATGGCGTTCGCCCCGCCTGCTGTTCATCACACAAGCGTGTTTATTTAAAAATTAAAAAGGCGAACAGTTATGCGGAACTACAGCGTTTCTGCGGTAGTTCAAATGCCTATCATCGCTTTTAGCTATTCATGAATTTTCCGTCTTAGTTCATAATTGTAAATCTCAGTATCAACTGACTTACTGATTATCATAAAGGCACGTCCTAACAACCATTCGGTATGTTTATCTGATTAAAAACGCTGAGTGGGAAAGCACCCAGACAAGGTGATTTGGCAAAGGTTGTTGATCACAAAGACCACAGAGCAGATTAACTATCAACTGAAAACTGAGTCATTGTTCTTGTGTCTGCGTGTGTCCTGGCAGAGTTATATGCCCGGAAGAGAGAAATATAGGTAGGGGATGAACGATTCAATGTATTGATACTTCGAACGCCCAAGTTCTGATACCGGACAGAGCTCAACACATGATCGAAGGCTAATAATCATAAGTGAACATTTGCAAAAGATGACCGAAGGCTGAAAATTGAGTGAAGAAACCACGACTAGAAGCTGAATAACTAAGTGGAAAACTCTACAGTACAAAAAATGCCTTATTTTGTTTCCAGTACACAAATACTGTCTACCAGACCTGAGAGCTGTCACCATTCAATTGGCACGGAGTGAGCCAATGCATCTGTGGTTACGTGCTCACTTGAACTGTATGGAGAGAAAAAAATTGGTGATCGTAAGGTACTTTTGTGTTAATCCTTAGATTACGTACGGTGCGAGAGAACAGAGGGTGGGCGCCGTTTTCAAATTGTTGAGAACGGTATTCAGCAACTAACTACTGTCATGCTTATCGGTAGTCAGTCAGTTTAGGTAAAGGTTATCGGTGTCACGTGTGAGTGGGCATTTGGCGAACGTTGCTACTGGCTCATTTCAAGTCAGTAACAGTTACCCAGTAACGTGAGATTACTTATTTCAACGAAGATCACGGAGGGACAGATTCAAACCGATATTTCAGAGGTCGAATAGGCACTGAACGCTCTCATAGCCCAACAACGATGATTCGTGCCGCTGGATGTTTTGACTAAATTTCCGACTTGGTCATATAGCAAACGGAATAAAGGCAGCTCCCGTGATCACTACAATGGACAGGCAATCGGGTAGGAAACAACACATCAACCATCTAGAATCATTCATACTAACTAGGTTATTTAAAAAAGAAGCTAGATTGTTACAGTGATAAGAAGCAAACATTGCTTCAACTGTTACTGTGGCTTCAGGCTTCGTTTCTGTATTTTTTCTTTGTAAACCATCTCTGATGCAACTTGACAATGTGAAAATGATTACATCCTTCAGCCCGTTGGTATCATGATGAGTGGTCAGAAGGGCTTCTTCTCTGTTTCATTCCAATCACTACCAATTACAATTCATCAATATCTGTCATCTGGAAACAAACCTGATCACTGAAGTGGCAGGTGAAGAAATGAAAGATGCCCACTATTTGATGCGGATGAAATATGTCGAAGACATGTGAGATTCCCATTGCGAAGGAATCATTATATGTACCAATATCCGTATTGTCATTCACGCAATAAATATGATGACGGACATAGACGGCGACGTCTGAACAACAAAAGTCGTTCTTTATCCTTACCCCTAACGGTTATTTGCACTTTGCAACTGAACTGCGGCAGCATACAGTTCCTTCATAAATGGTCTGGCGAAAAGTGACAAACAACAGAGATCAGTTCAACTGTGAAGACAGAACTTTCCAGGCATTCTCGTCCGATTATATAACAAGAGTGTGGCAGTCGGTTACTTGCGCGTCGTCCAGTGTCTGCAATTCTTCACTCCATCAAGCTCTCAGACCCCTACCTAGAAGGTAACTACCTTTTTTGATCGCGTTGTGCATTGCCAAATGCCTTGTCTCAAAGCCATTTGTTGGCCTAAATATGTGGACTCCATTTTCGGTTGACTACACGGATCTCCGGCGAATCAATTATCTTTCGGAATTTCAAGGGAATCGAGTAATGGTTGTGTAACCCATCGTGTATATATATATATATATATATATATATATATATAACACCGGTTAGTCTGGTTCCAATCGTCACAAAAAATGATAAGTTCTATAGCACTTTCCCTGATGTCCTTAAGGAAGACTCTCATTAGGGAGGAAATTCAGGATTCCGACCGTTTCGCGGTCATTCTGACTAAATCTTTACGTTGCTGTAAATCAGCCAGTTACGCCACAACGCATTGTCTATGAAAGACGGCAGTATCCTCCGACGTAGAGCCCTTTTTCACTCAGTAGATCACGATGCACTGATGGGATCGTTTTTTGCTGGAGGGCTCCACGATGAACTGACTGCTGCTGCATTTTTGTTATTCACTGAGGCCCGAGTGCTTGAAAAAGTGTATATGTACAGTCAAATTGTGTACTCCGTGCTGACTGCAGATGCTCGTTTTCCTTCCCTACTCTCTCTCAAGCACAAGCCCAGTCTCCGTTCAGCTTACACACTGCCGCTCGGTTCAGATGCACTGTGAGCTTGGCAGTCATCAGTAAAATGCACCTGATTGTATTTCGTCGTACGATACTTATGGGGTTTGACAAGTGGACATATGAGATACGTGTTCCAAACAGTGAAGCCTTCCCATTTGTATTCGATGTGATGATGATTTTCACATCGAATCATCCTCGAGTACACGATGGCTAACTGGCTCAATATATTCCAGCTGCACTAAACTGAGTCCAATCGAAAATCTTCGGTTGGCGGAGGTCTTATAAGAGCAAACTCAGAGTCTCATATCTGTGACGCGGAGGTGAACACACAGCGACGTAGTAAACGCGACCTTTTCAGTTATTTAGGCGCCAAGGGTTTCACAGACCGGCGTACGCTGCTTGAATTAGGTAAATGAGTGCGACGACTCTTCTTACTATGCTACCGTGAATAATGATGCAACTACCTCAGTGGGGGGAAACAATCCACTAGTGAATTCAGAGTAGGGGTAGAAGATATCCAGTCTTGCTGCATCCCTTTTGGCTATTGCGGTTCCTCAGCAGATTGTTGAGCTAGGCTAATGATTTCATAAATTCAAAAAGACAACCAGCCAGCGTTCAACAGTTCGTATCCGTTGCAGTGAAATCGTTATCACTATTGTATTCAGCACACGGGTGCACGCGCACATGCATGGAACTGAGCTCCAGCCACCCGACAAAACTGGGATTCACCCTTTTGAATAAATTCTATTTCCAAGTAACGGAATTAATGTGTACAGGGCACAGTTATTGCTCTATTTATCAGTTGTGGCTTATTGGTCCGCTTTGGACTCGTGACACTTCACCTCACCAATCTGTTCGCAATACCACCACACATCTGATGGATGGATCAACCAAGCGATCATACGGCCGTGAATACGACAGTCGATTTTTCACTCCATCTTGACGGTGAGCTGACCTCAAGTGGCTTCATCGAGCCAAACGTCCCGACATTTTACCGAACCATTGACTGACAATTACCGGACTGATATGACAGTATTTTGTTTGCTTCAGGCTGGAGAACCAGTTACACGAACGCATCCAAATTTCGAACACTCCCACAACACGAGACAACACAGACTTAGCACCTATATTCCGTCACCAGCCAATTATGGTAGACTTAGTGTAAGTCATTGATTAGGACGTAGAACATATCCACTTAGAACGGGATATGTTCTTCTCTGAGAAAAGCAACGAAATAAAAGATGGTGGAGAAAAAACTAATTCAGAAACGCATCGTTTTGACTAGTGGTGAGTTCGAGCGGTCACAACCATCTGGTTTATACCACACAACTCGCGAATTTACAATTCTTTCCTAAGTGGCGCTGCAGACTTTTCTTATTGACGGTTCCTCTACAACATGTGTGAGTGAACTGGAATTCAGGTTATTGTATTGTGCAAGGACCAGTGGAACTGGCGGGATTCGAATCCACGAATAGCCCCCGCTTATAACTCTGTATTGGATTGTGTTCTATCAGCTGAGTTGTCAGCCCACATCGACATCTCTGATATCTCCCAACCGATTTACAGAGACCGTCGGCGCGATCGCTCAAAGGAGTTGGCAGAGCGTACACTGCACAGAAACACGGGGCAGTGTTAATAAATAGATTCGAGTCACACTTTCAGACGCTCAAGTATTATGACACGACTTTTAAAAGTCGTCAAGAAACAATTTGCTCAACATCAAAGTTCATCCGATGGATTCCTAGGGAGGATCTTTCAGGGTAAGCAGCTTGTATATTAACCGGTGTCTGTATCCTCGGAAGTTGAACGAACGGTCGAATGTGAAACGTGTAGATCTGTGGATTCGACAAGGAGATTGGCTGGAAGAACGTACNCATAGGTGGATGTAGATCCCACTGAGGCTTCTGATTTTACACAAGTGACGAATACGCCACGACTCTCCGAAGTCTGCCAAAACGAAGGAATTCAAATTCCAACAATCAATGGAAGTTGAAGTCAAATGATCACAATCATCAGAACATGATTGTGTCCCTCAATGCTGAGATTTCGATAAGAATGCAAGTTACGGCCTGATATCTTTGTGTTTTATGACTCAATCGAATAATGCAATGTTAGGTACTGAAATTAGCCCAATAACAAACCTACTTCAAGTGAAAACTGTGAGAGAATCCAGGGTTCTGTTTGTTTTGATTTGAAGACATCAACTTTGGTGGAAGATAAATTAAACACACACAAAAAGGTCAATGCAAAGTAGATTACTGTAACGAATATAGTCCACCAAAACACGCTGTTTTCGTACTAGATACCGGAATAAAGAACCACTAAGGGTCTGAATGCGAACGCGAAGTGCCGAAAAGTAGATTTTTGAATCTGCTCTTCAGACGGTACACATAAAAGAGACGACTACAGTTATTTAGTCGGTAGGTCAATCAGGTGAATACGAATACTCGATTTTATTTACACGAACATTGTTTGACGGTAACACAACACTGCGATCGACAGTGCAACCTGTTATGGTTCGAGGTCAATTGCATGGTGCAAGATTTGTTTACTTAAAACCGAACACTATTGTTGCAACTTCAGAGTCAGCATCCCGTATTACCATCCGCATCACAGTGCTTGCATAACAATCGAATTTTAGATGTACTCAAATTGAGAAAAGTCAGTCAGCTTGAAATTACAGAAGATTCCTCTGGAAATGAGATTAGACCCAGTCATCAGAGTGTGAATAGTAAAATGATACCGTTAGTGTACTTTGAAGGTTGAGATTTAAAAATAATCGGCTTGAAGTAAAATGTATACGTGACAGACAATCCGAGTGGCCTTTTAAAGAAGGCTTTGTTGTTGAAAGCAGGAATCACTAGTTTTGATAGTGACGGCGCATTTAGAATGAAAAGCTTATTGGCTGAGCATTAGTTGATGAAAGGATACATCTTGCAGCCAGAATGCGAAGCAACTTATCGTGCAACCATGACTGCAAGAATCGCTTTAGTATAGATTACGTTGGAGGAATCAATCGTAAGTGGAATTCTATTTAGATTGCCTCACATTTTCCCGGAAAACTTGACTGACGAAAAGTGTGCCCGAGAGTGAGAAATATAGATCGTGAAAAAACGATATGGGAGTAAACGGATGGATCAAACTGAATGCTAATAAGTACTGAAGTAATCAGCAGCTTGAAATGACCCTTACAAGTTATTCCCATTCCTTTCGGCACGGAATACATACGAAAAACTAGGCCACTAGTTTAGAATGTAGTAAGTTCAACGACTAAATGTTTATCCAAATGGTAAATCCCCTTTTGTCGGACGCAAAAACTTCAATACTTGAATCACATATATTAGGACAGCGTGAAATCACAATGAATAAATGCAATTTCATCAACTCTAAAACGCAATAAATCACAGTGCAAAAGATCCCCAAAGAATCGTGTGCAACTAAAAACCACAAGGCCTGGGAAACTATGCCAAATTAATAAATACTACTAAAACCACTACAACTACTTTTACAACCACGACTATTACCACCATCATCACCACCGTCCAAATCAGTGCAATGAAGAGAGGGGGAGGGGACGGCTGTGGACAACGGACAAAACGAATGCCACTCCACTTACCCGGGAGGATGGTAGAAACAACAACAACAACAACAACAACAACAACAACAACAACAACAACAAAGAGACATACATAACAACAAGAGCACGTAAAAGCAAGTGAGCCCGGTGAATTCGTGGATTACCGATTAGGTTATCTGAAAATCCAGAAACCAAATACAATCACGAAAATACTATGCAAGCCAAACAGCGAAGTCACGTCATCCATGAGAACGGGACCGAAGAGTTACTGATGTTAATAGTGAGACCCTAGAAACCAGGTGCGGTGGTAAATGAGCCATAGGAGGACAGGTTATGGAAGTGCTTGTGGTGGTGATGGCGGCGGTGGCAGCAGCAGCGGCGGCGGCGGCGATGGTGCATATGAGGGGTGAGACATAAAAACGGAGCATAGCGGATAGGTGAACTCTACCTGCGTAACCATCCGACAAATCTGAAACACAGTGCATATGAGGAGAGAACGAAATCGGGAATAGAGAACGGGTAAAAACGGATCCAAGTGAACAGTCAGTTAATCCCCTTCATGGTGAAAGTACAAGGGGGCCACGATGGGAAGAGAAAGAGTGGAATACAAAGAGAATGAATATCACTTCTGCACACATGAAAGATCTAGGTATTGCCAGTGACCATGCCAATGCACAGTGACTGCGTTAACCCCCAATCTCATCGTATCAGAAAACAACCAGGCAGCAAAGGCTATTCGTTTGTGGATCCAGTGCGTTTCCACCATGAAAGTATGGCAGAAGACAAATGATAGTTGGAACACACATTATGGTACTAACTGCCAGCTTTATTCACCAGACGGTTAACGATACAGATGAAGAATAACAACATCCAAGTTATCCGATCAAAGAAAAATTAAGAATTTGGTGTGACAAACGTGCGATTTTTCTCTCGAGGTTCATCAAAAACGCGGGTAAAATGGAGACCGATCAATGCAGATCCCAGATGGTTCCAATAGACTCAGAGAACTGTGCGCGGCGTCTTACAAGCTTGATTCATTGAGCGATAATAAACAAACAACATCAGTCAATTCAGTTTTCACACCAATTAATCATGTCGAAACATATTAAAGGTAATTATGAGAACAGTAAACGGACATATCAATATCAAAACAGCAAGAAGAGCAAGAAACCGTGGATTGCAGACAAATAAAAAGCATGTAGCACTGCGTTCAGTGTCTCCCAGGGACACCAAGAACGGTTGCCAGTGAAATTAGGATCCACGATCGCAGATGAAAGAAATACGGTTATTAAATGATGAGGAAACCACATTCCACAGGATCGAATTTAGGGAAAAACGGTTTCTTAACCGAGCTTTCACATGTCTCGGAAAATTTGCATAACAAAGATCACTGTTTTCCGAATTTGGTTAAATAGTACCTAGACTGTTGATGCGACCATGTAGGATTGGTCGAAACAGTCTTGTTTTACTGCGTCAAGCCTCCAAAGAAAATCTACACGCACACACCTGCTTAAAAGTTGTTGGACCAAGTATAACGAAGGTGAGTGAGTGGGTAAATAAACACACACACACACAAAGACGAACAGAACATCAGTTTTCATGACTGGATGCTTCAACGAGAATTCGATGAACGGGAGAACTGAAAAAAAGCAGCGTGCGAGCACAAAAGCACTGTGCTGGCAATATCGCCCCGAGATTCCACAGTTATGGACAAAAGATCCTGATCGGACATAAAACCAAGAAAGACTGTGTGCATCGCAGCCTGTGAACGAAAACGAATAAAACCCAAACAACGGCCTCGTTTGTTATATGGCATTTAAACACAGAGGATGCATTATCGTTAGCACTCTTCATCAAGCTGCGTTCTCTTCTGTAACGGTTGAAAACAGTATAATATCAGCGCATTTCATTATACCAGCAATTACGGTTGTCGAGCGATAGCACAATCGGAATGTTAGGACTGAGTAAAGGTTGTGCGCAACAGAGCTTACGCCATCGTTTTCAGACCTGACGCCTGTAAGCGAACGCATCCACAAAAGCTGTGCACGCAGGCAGTAAAACAAGGGACTTACGGATTTTTCCGCTGGTATGGAGTCGCCAAGGTGGTAGTAATATGAGGACCTGTACTTGACTGTTCCTTGATGGTCACACTACGAAGCGTATCGTCTTCTGGTTCGCGCAGATCGCCAGATTCTTCCAGAGGCAAGACTACGGAATCTTCGTCTGCTGCACTGGCGGCTGCCGCAGCCGCAGCAGCCTCTGCCGCTGTAGTGTCCGTAGTAGAGGTTAGATGACTAAAAAGGGAACACCGAAATCAACAAAGCTGTGGAATGAAACTTCTTTAACAAACTACCAGAAGCACTACGATGTATCTCATCATCACCAAAATAATAGTTAATTTGTTAGTAAGCGGTGTCGTTTTTACAGATGGGACCATTACACGTGAGTAATTTTCTTGGACAAATGGCGGTAACTTTAGAAATAACAAGTCATAATGACATACTTGATGTCTTTTTACTTCCTTTTTTATTTATTGGATATACAAATGTACAGTCAACTTTCAGGGCTGCGGCCAAACAAAGGCTGCTTGGGGAAATACAGAAAGAGGGAAGACGAGCGGCGGTGGAGCGGTTCGGTCACAATTTGGTAACCTAGCCACTTAGCCATTACCGCATTTGAATAGGGACATAAAGTACTACAAAAGATGCTAAATCAATGCTAATAGCTTTAATGAAGGAATAGATAGAAGAGTGGGACGTTGGAAGCAATGTCAATGGGAAGACAGAGGGTTCCGGTAGACTATGAATGCAAAGGGATCGAGATAATCCATGAGTGCCAACGTATACGACATGGGCACTCGTACGCAATCACACCTCACTCTCCCAGTTCAGTTCTTCCTTTCAGGTACAAAACTTAAGAGTTGCTTCTCATTTCGTATATGTGAAAGAAATAGTCTGCGTGATTTACAATAAAATTAAACTGAAACAAAAATATCACAAGTGTACGGCGAAACAAACCAAAAATTGTGATTCTCGTTCCTTACCCCCGTTTCTTCTACTTTGTATCTTAATCCCCGTGATCTGTTATCATATATATATATATATATATATATATATATATATATATATATATATATATATATATATATATGTATAATACTTACTTAGGGATGTTAGAGAACTGCGGAGCACGCGACAATGGACAGGACTGATCAGGTGGAGTAGTATCAGAACCGGTCGGACGCATCTTTTTCACCGTAAATGTGTTGTTTCGGCGGATCCAAGCTGCGTCTGTGGTGGATGAGTCATTATCCAAAACCACGGCCTCGTTGTTCGTGGCATCCGATAGCTGGATACGCGGAAGCCCAGTCGACCTGTATACGATAAGCGAGAAAAAGAGACATATCAGAATCTTCATTATCATGAAGCATCAAACCAACTACAAGGACTGAGACAGTCCCAGATTAAATAGCTTAGTTCATTAAGAAAAATAATTTGCTTTTTTCTTCTATTCACCAAGACACCACTCAAGAAGGAAATCCCAAAAGTTGCAGGAAGAAAGTTTTATCTCATTTTTGCATAAATCTGATCAAAGATTCATTAAACGTGTGCAACAGTGTGGAGTTTATGCAGAATCTACAGTTGCACTTTGTACTTCCGGGCCTGTATGACTGTAGACGGAGAGCAA
>UZAN01048042.1:0-24982 GCA_900618425.1 Echinostoma caproni | reverse complement strand
GAGACTGAACTTCGTCTGACCTCTACCCATTGACCTTCCAGGTATGATAAAATCTCCTGACTTTATAATCCCATCCTGTGTTGCTCGTTGGGTCACAGAGGTGCACAAGCCATCACACAACGTCAAGGTGTAGTCTCGTAGCGATACGCAATACGTGCCCCAGCCAGCGAAATCCACTAATCTGAATTCGGAGTGCCAGTAGGTTTATACCTGACAGACTCCCAAACACACGAAGGCTTACCTGCAGACTACTAACCCGTTCGCTAAGCTGCGTAAACACCGATAATCAAAAACCTATAGTCATCGGATATCTTCTACTCGCAAATTCAAGGTCTAAAACCCATACAGCAGAACTGAACGAACGCCGGCGCAACACACTACCTTTCAACTTCAGTGAAACGTCGCGTCTACGCCAAAGGTGTTTTAGTCCTGCGTATGCTGCTCGAGCCTAAGAAATGCGGGAAGTTATCTCTTTTGCTGGGCTACCGTCATTGGTCACGCAGATGCCTAAGTAGGAAAAATAATCCACTACAACTAAATCCTGGCCATTTAGTTTCAGAGTGGGAGCAGGCGAAATACAGGCCTGCAGCATCACTTTGACGGCGCAAAGCGCATACCGAATGTGGCAACTGCACTTGTCAGTCTATCCAGTGTGCTTTGCGCGTCCTCTATACGTTCAACCAGACAGACGACGTCGTCGGCGTACTCTAAATCTCACAGCTTTTCTCCAGCTGTCCATTCAATACCGACGTTTTGGAAACCACTAAGTTCCTTAGCATTTCGTCTGCGATAAAATTGAACAGGAACAGCGGAAGAGAGCTCCCTTGACGAACGCCGCTGCTGGTGATGAATGGCCTATTTAGTTCATCATACACCTTTACATGACCATGCGAGTACAGTGACCTCACTACAGACCAATGAAAAAGATGATCGGAAACTTTCATGACCAGTAGAATAAGGAAGTGAGAAATTTGTGTGATGCGGAAAACTGATTCAACTACGTACTTTTTAGCGATTGTTTCCGCAGTGCATCCCATCAGTTTGCCACAAAATGCGTCCGTGAGCCCGTCGTGCATCACGGTATCGATCAGACGAAAGTCACCCAAATGAGGCAAACCGGCACTGTTTTGCATGCCACCACGTCGCAAACTGCATCCGGCCGGTGTGGCATGGGGAGCCTGACTCATTGACTCCTGGCCGCCGGCAATAATCCAGCCACCGTCACTGGACAAAATCTTCAGTCGATCGTAGGCTAGACAAACAGCTTTCAAACCCGACCCACAAATCATGTTCACATTCCAAGAAGGTACTGAGAAAGGAATTCCTATGAAACATCAAAAAGAAACATGCTTGTAATGAAGACTTATTTCAGTATTATGTAAATGAGTTAAGTAGTGATTTCATAATTGCAATGGATGGATAATGCGTATTGCTCACGCTGACATATTGACGATAACCTTATGCGAATACCCTCCCTCGCTCAAATAATTGGGTCCAGAAATATTCACCGTGCCTCACAACACTGCATTGAGTATTGAGAATTTCACTGAACGAGCGTGAATCTGTATTCGTAAGAAATGGCTATTCACTATCACGCAAGGAAGTGAACTGATAACAACCTTACCAGCAAGAACTGCAGCCTGACGGGCAGGATTTTGACCCGTTGCTGCGGTGAACACCTGACCGACAATAACTTCATCCAATCGAGGTATAATTTTTGATTTTAGATCACTGGACTCGTCATACAACAGTTGCTGAATAACGATAGCGCCCAGCTTATGAGCAGGAACACCAGCCAATGAACCAGACATGCGACCGATGGGAGTCCGCAAAGCACCAACAATGAACACATCCATATTCCCACTTGGTTGAGCGAAATCGCCTAGAGGCATTGTTCGTCCAAGAGGAAAACTAAAAAAGAACGACGGGTACTATCAGTAGGGTGCAAAAATTGGATTCATAATACTCTAAGGGATAGACCAACTTGGTGAGAAGATAGAGAGGCAAGTCAAAGTCAATTTTATTCATCCAATGTGGACAGAATTTCAGTGAAAACAATGTTATCGCTTTTGCTTTAGCATTGCACGCTATTAAAAATGAGCAATAAAATATGACAAATAGTTACTGAGATGATAATGAATCGGACACCGAGAACGCGTAAACAAATAAGGAAAATGTCAACGTGCAACTTTACTTCAGACTGTGTATAAGTTTGTTTGCACTGTAGTGACCAAGCAACTCCTATTCGACACTCCTCATAAGATACAGCTCCATATCTAGAGATGCTTTTCAGCGAGCGTCTAATTAATATTAAATCCTTAGACAGTAGACCGGAAAAGATTACGGGAGACCAGTAGGTCCAATACATAAAACGCATGAGAAAATAAATTTGAAGATGATGTACAATGGTACCCTCAGATGCCGAAGGCGTGAAATATATAAGGTCAACTTTCTGATTTTATGAAATGTTTGTTCTACCATTTGAGGTCACCAGACACGAAACATCAAAGATATTTGAAGTGATGTGAACTTTCAACTTTTAAGTTATTGATTAGGATATCGGGAACAGATGATCCAGAAAGAGATGATGGCCTACGGTAAATGGAAAACTAAACTTCAATGCATTTATTAGGATTTAAAGAAGGGTTAACACCATCGGGCCATTCAGAAATGGAACTTATGGCTGATTGAAGGGGGTTAGTTGAAGGATTGTTGTTGTGAGATGCAACACCAAGTACTATATCATCCACATATGCAACTTGTTTTGCACCACTATTGCGATATTCAAAAGGAAACGGGAATTACAAAGGGTATGCGTCATTTACAGTCCAATATAAACATAGCGTTTTCCCCAGAGCGCACAATGTTGAGGTGCACCGAAATCGTCCTGGATATAAATCGTGCAGTGTTGAGATATGGTCTTTTGAAAAAACACGAAATAGCGAACAAGCTCATTTTCGATAACATCCTCATCTGGCTAATACAGTTATATAAATAGGTAATAAGAGGTAATATGGTCTTTTCTTTTGAAACTTACAACTTCGGAGGTTTGATAGTTTTATGCGAAAATTCGGAATGTTCACTGAAAATGAAACCAGCGATATCGGTCCACGAGAGATTTCTTTAAGATAGCATAAAAGACACCAATCACCTGCTTTTAGACGTTTACACTTCATCAAGTCTCGTCAGTAAGGGATACTAGTGCAAGTAAAAATACTATTACACCCAACCGAACTAACCAACCGACTAAGTTAGATGAGTCAACATACGAAATTCGCGTCCATGCACAGGTAAAATAAGAACGAAAAAGTAATGGGAACTGTACATTTGGAACATCTGAACAATTAACACACATCATAGAGACTGTCAAAGTAACGGACTTTGTACAGCGTTACCAAGTTATCTGAATTCAACTGGATGATTTTTTCACCGGCGGATGAGAACGAAGCGTTTGAATAATGGAGGAGTGAATGCTAGACAGACTGACTGGATCGTCCAAACGCGAATGATCGGTGTCAGTTGTCGAAATAGACGGAGCTTCGGTGGTACTCCAAGCCACCGATTGAGAATTACAAAGCGAAAGAGGGTTTACATGCTGAACACATCGAGCATCAGAGGACCAAGCGATCACTGGTTCGGGACAGGGACGCCCAGATCCATCACCTGCACATCGCTGCAACAAATACTGGAGGTCAAAAATAAGATACAATGTTATTCAACCAATCCCGTAGCTAACAAAGATATTAATATGAGATAAAAACAGCTAGCTCAAAATCAAAGCAGACTTGTAATAAAGGAACAGAGAGAAATGGAGTATACCAGAAATGAAGCAAGTGTACGCTTTTAGATAAATTCCAAGCGAATGATTCAAAAAGGGTTGAGAATATACTAAATCAGAAGGACTCATGGGTATTCAAGTAAGTGACCAACAATGGGTTATCATGTAGCTACAACAGAAATTCTGGTTCACGGCCCGTGATCCGCCTTGACAGACACACCTTCTGAGGCTGCTATCCGCAGGGAGATCAAGCCCTGTGATATCAAATAACGCCAAGCTCTAATCGTCTTACCGCACCTGTATTTAACGATGACGGAATAAACCTTGTTAGAAAATAGGTGGCTCTGTCTTCTAAATTTTAGAATACCGAATAGGTTCTCTCGTCGTGAGTGGGGAGGATCTATTGTTTTTTCGATCTTCAATAAGGGCCCACGTAGTGTTCACACCAAACATGGGGGGGATTAACCTGATCCCAATAGCGTCGAATCTGTTGGCGTGCGTCGTTGTTCGCAGATTGAGCGATACGCGTGAGGAGAGGGCATGCGAAGAACCGGCTGGGTTTCGCGCTGGTCATGGATGCTTCAGTCAATCAATCATCCACCGAAATCTACTAGAGCAGAGTCAGGCTTATGACAGAGCAACAATGATTGTTCTTAGGCATTCACACGGCCTTCATATCTATCGGTAGAACCGCACTATGGAAATAATGGTTTAGAGTACCTGAGAAGTAGGAGTCGATCCTCAGAGAATTGTATTGTCATACCACAAGACGAGTTAGGGCCTACGGTCAGCTTTCACCACCCTTAGTCATCTCCATTGGAATGCTACCAGGCTGTTCCATAGCCCAATTCCTCTTCTACAGGACACTTTGTCCGGTCTTGTAAACGGTGGAGTAGAACTCCTTCCAGGAAACACAGCTCTCGGCTCAGAATATGCTTGCGATATCGACTTGTTAGTTGAAAATACACAGGCAATCAAAAATACTTCGAATAACATGGTTTCCAGATTCGGCATGTGCTTTTCACCATCCAGACTTACCCTCGACGCCCTCATCCGAGGTCACAAATCTGGAACCACTGTTCACGGATATGTCACGAGATTGCGATCGATAACGCAAAGGTGGTGACGCGAGCTAAGGAGGAGTGATTAATTTTCGATGTTCTACGCTCGGTTAACTCGTTCAACTGACACGTAAAGATGGAAAAACATTACGTCGTACTAGCAGCACACGGGTGCACAAAAAGACGTCAATTCCATTATCTGTTTCTTTTTATTTAGGTTTGATGAGTCCTAGTGTGGACCGAAATGTGATAATAAGCATTTTACAACTTAGTATAGATCTCCATCCCCTCGTGATATATGTACATATATTTATTATGGAGTGAAAAGAATACTGACATAATTATAGAGGAGAAGGAAGAGGATATGAGTAGTTAACAAAGAACTTGAGAAAATTCCGCACAAGGATCAATATGAAGATTTACTGATAAGTTCATGGGAGGAGGTAGAAGAAGAACATCACTAATGATGACGAAGCTTGACGAAGAGCCGTAAAGTTTTTCTTAAATGAACGAGAGAAAATAGCTGAGACAATAGAGAATGATGAGGAGGATACTCATATGTTAATAAGGAATAACCGAATGCTTGGGAGTGAATTATCGGAACTTACGAATGTAGCAGGACTAACATCTCGGTTTACCCAGAGTACTCAGAATATGAGAAAAACTATTTTATACCAACTTTTAGGGAAACCAAGCTATTTAATAACAGTCACCGTAACACCGGACACCCCTCAATATATAGGGTTCAGCGGGATAGGATGAACAAGGAGTAAAATAGTATTTGAAATATTTGGTGATTTAAGATCGGGAACTGAGTGGGTGCCAAAAAATAGAGCACCAGTCTGAGTATCCAATGGACAGGTATTCAAACCGTCTTGAAAAGACAGCTATGGAACATCACCAGTAGTGAGCAATTAAAGGGTCACGACAGTACCTTGAAAAATCAGCTATTTACTAATAGACAAAGAACGTTGAAGTCCACCATTAAAATGATCACTTAATCATTACAAGGCATTAGGCAACCAAACAACATAATTCATGGGGATAATCGATGGACTGAAGTGAATACGGAAGAACAATCAAGAAATCAACAATTTTTATTCAAGCCACAGGCACTCGTGAATAGTGGTGTGGGATAACTGACATTGATTTGAACTGACTATCCTTCGGACTTTACCTTCACGCAAAATTCTCAGTTCTTCCAGTCAACTATAAATTCGGAAGAACTGGACTTGCGTGTCGTTCTTATTAGAGCTCAATAGTAATGGCTGACACAGTGGGAACTCACATCTTTCATGCAATGTGTCCGGAGTTTTAAGCCCAGACGGGACGGTGGATATGCACTACTGATGAGCTCTAACAAGAGCGAAACTCGAGTATAGTGTTTCTGAGTGTATGGATGACTGGAAGAAAAGTGGATTGTGCTTGAAGGTGTGATCTGAAGGCTGGTCAGTTCAGAGCAAAATGGATAATTAACGGACTTCACGGTGATCTAGGGATTTTATGGTGGAGCGGAAGAGAAGACCACATCTTAGGTAGACCTACACGTTTTGTAAGTAAAATCAGGATCACCATGCGGACCGGTAGAACAAAAAAGTGACTGACTCCGAATAGGAAGTTCCGCAAGATTTAGCTCTGACAAAGCGATTGAGAAAAGAGGACGTTTAAACAAAATATTGGTGGTAGACATTCCAGGTCACTATGAATCAGGGATGGAATGGATAGCGATAGAATCTTCGTCGAGAGCTATCAACATCTCTTCTAGTGGACTAGCACTATACTTAAGAAGCGCAGGAAACCTTGGTTTTTGAATTCCGAGTTCGAAAACTTGTTCGGAAAGCTATGAAGCCTGGTAGTTCTCCGTCGTCAACAGATGAGCCCAATTCCTTTCAGAACTAACTTTGCCATTAATTGTCTGGATAACTCCTGAAAAAATTGCGTGACTTATAGATGATTCCCGCTTGACATTAGACATAAGAAGGAAGAATGTAATCATACCCTTGTGGAAAAGCAGTCTAGTGAGAACCACGCAGGTCGAAAAGAACGCTTATGAGGTCAGTGAAAATGTCTACATATGACAAGGAGCGGGCGGCTCTACAAAACGATAGTTTAGAAAGAACAGTATCACTTAATGACAGTTTTCGGTGAGTTATTCTAATTTGTTTCGACTGGGCACCTGAGCAAGATACTGGAGAGGAAAGTATTTTTGGTCTGATTAGAAGGCGATGATCCCTTGACTCTATACCAAGAACAAGAAAGTCAGGAATGATAAATCAAGACAACATATAACAATAATACGACCGGATACCAGGAACTTATGTGGTAACGTAACGTAAGAGAACATTTTTGGGTAATCGGGATTTTGGGGAATGAACATCGAGAGTCAGATATTCAGGGAACCATGATACTTGATCGCTTGAATGGCGCGAATCAAAGCACAGCAGCCTGAATCATGACTATTCTGTGTGTGGCGGGGGGGGGGGNGTGGCGGGGGGGGGGGAGAACGAAGTTAATTATTGAATAGTTCAAAAACATAAGAGTTAGACATGAAAAATTGCCCCTGGTGGCATAACCTTCACGGTACTAGATACTCTGGATCACTTGGCCGAAAAAAGTTTCAAAACTAGGGACAACTATGACTGCATATGTTTCATTCAGTGAAAATAGTGGGTTTGAATGAATCTCGTAATGATATGAAACCACGGAGACTTTAAAACAAACGTAAGAACACCTAGTAATTTCGATTGCGATTGATCATTTTCCATACTTGCAGTGTTTGGTTCATCCAGTTAATCCCACAATGAGGATGTTCTTGTCTGAATGTAGCCTGGTAGGTTTATTTGGAGACACGTATCTGAAAGTGCAGCGAACACCTGATCAGGTGAGACTCCCGCTTGGAGTAAACAAGTGGCATGCTGTGTCTCCTTCTGAAGCTGTCGGAGCAATGACTGGCTGTTTCTGAAAACCATATTGGAACTAATTTGAATCGATAATTCTGATCGGGGATGGTACAAGCTGACATAGTGGAAATGCACACGCGCCCTGCGTGAGGAGTATGGAGGTCGAACCTAGAAGGCTAGGATGAATAATCAGTATTGATGAGTTGTAACAAGAGAGCTATTGCTTCTGAATGTATCGTTGACTAAAAGAACTGATAATTGTGCTTGAAGATGGAGTCTGGAGATCAGCCAAAATGAACAACAATAACCACTACTTTTGAAAGCTTCCATTTCCCAAGTAAAGAATTATACATAAAATCTTCAGAAAAGGGACGGCCGACAAAACAACATGAAGATACTCAAAAATGGAGGATATGAACCGTGGTAGCGGAGTTCAAGCACAAGATCTTCATATAACAACCTGACCATCTGACTACCAACAACCAAAAAACACAGATCCTTGAGCACTATTCACAAGAAATTGTGAGGTAAAAAGCAAGGGTATTTTAGCTGTTCTTCCGCGATGAAGATTCAGCGGTAGTGCGCACAAGTTTAATCACACACTTGAAGCAAGTAGTTGGGCGTCAATGCATTTTTGTTAAGAATATATCGGCGATATACAACATAGATGCAACAATGAATATTTCGAATAGATATCTTTATTACGCCAGGATCTTACCTGCGTGGGAAGTTGCAAATCAGCCCCGCTAGTAATCAATGATAGGGTGCTTGTCAGAGCCTCGGATCCTGTGACTCGGCCCGCCCGGCTGACAGGAACCTTCTTCCCAATAGTGCGTTGAGATATTGTCTCGTTAAGCTTCTGTGCCGCTTTACAATGATCTCCTTGAAAAGATTCACTCTGGGGAGAAGAAAAACCGGAACTTTTTACATCGATATTCGCGATGTTGTCACCAGAGGACAACGGCGGCTTGCACTCCTCAGCACATGAAGGAGATAAAACGATAACGTCATTTGTGCTGGATGTCTGCGGAGCGGGATTCAATTGGACAAGGTGATGCGCGCAGACCGGTAAGAGGGGAAGACACTGGTTGGTGCAGTTATGCTCCCAAGTAGTAGTGGTTGGGTCACGATAACGGCACCTGCGGGTAGACGCCGGTTTCCGCCATTTAGCCAATCGACTACTGACCAAAGCAAATTTGGAAACACACCACTGATGTCGCTGATTAGCTACCTGAAGAGACACAAAGGTTTGGAGTTCAATAAAGTAAAGGTGCAACAAGGAAACCAACAGATAATTTGCTCTATGTATAAAAACAAAGTGAAACAAAATAAAAATACAAATAAAACAAAGGAAGACTATCACATCTTTTCTTTGTTCAAAAAGAAGAAACGCTAAGTCCTAGTTTTGGGTCGCGGTGGTGATGACAATGGTACAGATAGGCAGGAGTTTGTAGTATGAAGCCCTCTTCTGTAAAGACTTTAAGAAGTCCGTTATACTAAATTATATGTTTGATGCTATCGATTTCTCTTTGCTTGTCTCTCAGTCGTTAAAGCATGAATACGTAAAATTGGTTCACTTCCTTTGTGCGCTGGAATGGAGAGCACTTCGACCGATTGCTTTATTACCCTATTTCACAAGTTAAGGACGCTTGTAAAGAAAATGGATCTGTCAAGGAGGAACATGTCCTCATTCATACTATCACTATCAGTCATATTTTCGACCTACTTTTCCGACTACAACTGGAATGAAGTTAGAAGCACCTATTTGAAGAAAAACACTTTCTCATCAATCTAGATGTTCATCTCACTCCCAAAGTATGCGAGATACCTCTTGATGCTGCACCATCATCGCACAGTGAAAAACAGTCAGGTGAACCTCACAGACTACTGCTAAGTCCATTACGTAGACAAAATCAGTGTGAATGTAGAGGATGGACAAGCATTTACAAAATTGGAGAGAGGCAAAAGGAAACGAAAATAAGAAAATCGCTGGTGTCAGTTCGTTTCTATATCCTTCAGAGTCTACAACCAAAGAGCTGCGCTCTTTTGAACCCCAAAATGGAAGACTTAACATGCATACTTTACCTACTGACCTTGTGCATTTTCCCATGCCTCATCTCCACGTTATCTGTGGACCTCCGAGTGATTTCCTTCAGCCTGAAGATGCGAATGCAATAAGGTGCGGGGCGGTAGACAATAACTGAACATGCGTAATACCTACCTTAAGCAGCAAAGCCTATTAATGTTAATTCGATGTGAGAACGAATTCTCCATCGAAAACGTACCAAATATTTAAAGCCTAACCTCAAATTTGTTTACACGCTAGCTCCACCCAACCCGTTCTACGTAATCATCAATAGTCGAAAAGTTCCGGTCAATGGATATCTTCCATGCGCAAATTCAGGATTTCAAAACCATAGAGCAGAACTGACCACATACCGGCGCAGTATATACGACGTTTCAGTTTCAGTTTCAATGAAACACCACGTCTGCACGAAAGGTGTTTCAATCCGGTTCAAGCCGCTCGTGCCTTGGAAATGCGAGCGGTTAATTCATTGATTATACTACCATCGTTTGGCACGTAACTACCTTAGTGGAGGAAACAATCCATTATAGCATCAGAGCCGAGGTAGACGGCAAAGTGTGTTGTAGCATCACTTGCCAAACAAAACTTAAATGATCGTCAAAAGCGCGTTGCGCGTCCTCCATACATTCGAACAGGCAAACGATATCTTCAGTGCACTCTAAATCGCACAGGTTTTCTCCTACTGCCCATTTAATATCAACATTTTGGAGACCATTTAATGCGTCCTCTAGTGTTTCGTCTACGACAAAGTTCAATGGGTATGGCGAAATAAGGCATCATTGAGGAACACAACCCCTGCTATGGAACGATTTGCTGAACCTATTGAAGACAGTTACGCTACGTGAAGTAAACAGGTACAGTGATCACAGTAGGTTTACATACTCCTGCGGCATTCCTATGATAACCAGTCAACCCATTAAGGTTCCGCAGTCAGTTGAATCGAAGACTCTTTGGAGGTCAAGGGACACTGAGGTTGTTTTTAAACGATGTGCGTTGCGTAATTTGAGGACTTGACACGGTATGAATACTTAGAAAATGCAAGCTCCACTCATTCGGAATCCAGTGTGTTGTTCTTGAATATGTACCTCGCCTAAGGGTTTCAGGCGGTGAACAATCACAGAAGATAATGCTTTTACGATGCTTGGAACTAAACTTATGCCGCTGTTGCTCGCGTAGTCGACGCACGAATACTCAAGGTCATAATGATCACCGATTCACTCGATAATAAAGGGATATGCTCTTCCCACGAAAACGCAGTAGACTAGTAATCGAATCGAAGAGAGCGTCCACCCCCAAATTGAAAAGAATGGGGAGAAGTCGTCCAGGTCTCCCAGTCTCCGCTTTCTTCAGAAATTTAGTACGACCCCTAACTTCTAATTATGTTGGACGATTCCATGTTACCATCAGTTGGGTCAATGGATTCACAGTGCTGAAGAGATCCAACCAGGTCGGAACAACTGTCTAATGCTTTCTAGCTTTTCAGTTCACGCCCGGACGAATATAGAGGTGGTCGCCAGTGACTTCAACGCGCAAGTCAGGAAACAGGAAGGGGCCTAGATGTCCCATACACACTTCATTTCAACCACACGAACAAGAGATGCAACTTTCTTTGGTTCACAGACTTTTCTTATAAAACATCAACTTCTGTAACAAGAAAAGATACTCGCTTAGATGAAAACCCTCTATCTCTTCACAATATGGGTTCAAATGGAACACACCGCCCCTAGGTACTGTTGATGGAGGTCCATTCAAGATTAGTACTCTCACTGATAAAAACCTGCGGACAATTCTACGTTAGGAAAGAGATTCAGCTTGCTTAAGAAATAACTGCAACGAAGCCAGCATCAACTGATACTTTTGTGACTTAACCATCACGACGGGACTGCACCTTGACGTGGTGTGATGGTTTGCGTGCCTCCATGACCCTGCGCCTTATACAGAACGAGTCCTCACAGCTAAAGATCCAATCATGCCTGAAAAATCAATGGGCAGAGGCCAGATGAAAATCAGTCTCACGAGGCCAGCTGCTTGGGCACCTAGTGGATTCACTCTTCTATCCACTTGGGTGTTGGTGGCGCAGTGGTTTAGTTGCTGTCATCGGCTTGCTTTGGACCCTGTGGTCCGAGGTTCGAGCCCCGCCACCGCCATACGAATTCGGTGAGAAAGGCAGGTTTGCTGTCGTTCGGTTCAATACCACGCCTAATCTATCGGGGCATTATGTGGTTTGCCACTCCAACTACTGAAGCTTAGGTTGCCGGTTTCAAACACTGAACAGCAGATACTCGTGACTATGGGGTTGGTACCGTCTGCTGTTCATCACACATGGGGTTGTAATAAAAATCTTCTGCCCGTGGAGAGGTCACATCAGTAAAAAACGGGAGGGGGCAGTTTACTGTTAAAAAAAACCCGCTAGATGGACGCAGGGACCGGATAACTGTAGTCTCCTTCTGACGGTGGGAGAAATCTTCGCACTTCATTGGACAGCTACCGCTCGCCCATGCTGGGCAGCCCCCATCCAGAGTGCCGAACCCGAAAAGTGGACCGTCAACCAACGCACCAGCGAACAACATACCGGACCGAGATTCAGAGGCCTTGCGTGAAAGGTCTTTACAAGGTCCCACACGGGTGCTTCGTTCACGCTCGTGTGCTGGATGTACGCCTCACCGCATTTGGAGTCGAAGGCTCAGTTAGGGTTCTCAAAAAAAGAAACACAAATTCCCGCTGGCTTGCGGGACAGACTTTTGAGTTCAAGGCTCTGGTTAAGGTTCCCAAAGAACAACCCTTCCGCCGGTGTGGGCTACCGCGAAGTAGACCGTACCAGAGATATCATCTACCGACTTCCTCCTCCCGCGCCCAAACCTTAGGATATGCATGCCGTTCCTATCACCCCTGGGACATCACTCGGCGTTCAACTAATGATGCCAACCACCCGGAGGCTATTAATTATCAATCAACTGGTATCTCCGGACGAATAACTCAAATTGCATCAGTTTTAATAACACTGGTGAAAATCTATTGCACAATTAAATCATAAGATGGAACAAGTGGAGCATACCTGTTACGTTAAACTGTTTCATTTCATCTTCCTTACAAATTCAGCACCACGTTAACTTGATCGATCTTTTGCATAGCACATCCTTCTTACGCAGTGGTATTCACGTTCTTCCAGCCGACTTGCGGGTCAGTCTTTCGAGTCAAAGGCTCCGGTTAGAGTTCTCGAAGAAAACCCCCTTCGTCGGTGTGGCCTACCGAAAAGTATGACGTGCTCCAAACTTTAAGGCACCCATTTGGAAAGCCATCTTTCTCTTCTTACTCTCAAACCTTTGAAGATGCATCCTGTTGGCGTCACCCATGGGACATCACTCAGCGTTCAACTGATAAGGTCAACCATTCAGAGGCTATCAGATTTCTAAAACCAAAATCTCCTTTTCGCTCAGCCGCATTTATTGTTTGCACACTCTACCAGATTGTTCAACAGACTGCCTTAGCCAGAACCCTTGAAACTTTAAATTTAGATGTATGGTGTGTCTCCGAAACACANAACACAAGGACCTACTTCAATCATCTCCCTGCGCTCTCCAGATTCAACGTCATCCTCTCCGTGCGTCAGGTGATTTGGCATCCGAAGCTCGCAGTGTTGCTGGTGTCGGGATTGCACTGAGTATCAAGGCCGAGCGTTCACTTCTCGACTGGATCTCGGTTAGTAGCCCACTTTGCGCCGTACGTCTGGATGGTTCAGTACGGATAAATAGCTACAGAATGAAGCCGCAATGCGTGTTCGTCGTATCCGCCTATGCATCAACAGATTGCAGTATGCCAGAATATAATGGATTCTACAAGGACTTCTCTCAACGCCTCCAAAGTGCTCGGTTAACGGACATTGTGGTAATCACTGGAGAATTCAATGCTCAGGTGTGACCTCTGGACGAACAAGGCCACTTGGTGGTTCGCATGCGATCCCAGCTAACCGGACTGAAAACGGAGAGCGCCTACTCCAACGTTGTGCTGACCACAGACTATATCCTCAAGCACGAACTTCTCGAACAAGAAACGACCCCGCCTCACACAGGGACCGAAAACCGCTTCACAGCGTTGCACTCAAATCGACCTCATCGCCATCAGCAAACGTTGGCGTAGATTCTTTGAGGAGTGCGCTCTTACTGGTCAACACCCGTGGACACGAACAATGCTCTGCTACGAGTGAGATTCACCCTATGCCTAATAAACAACCGTAGAAAAGCCACCGAACACGGATGCCCTTAACAAAGTATCAGCAACCGTTGCAGATCGGCTTTCGAAGCGGAACTATCACATCGCTTCTCAGCTCAACCATCAGCCGAGGGACTCAGTAAACACTGGACGATAATCACCGAAGCGATCTAAACGTCGATCAAAATAACAGCGGAGTCTGGCGGGCGATTAAATCAAATCTATGGCTCTCCCCTCGGTCTTCTTGCTGGACGCTCGCAGAGCCATTCCTTCTGATTCAAAATACGACAAAGTGCGCAAATCTCTTAAACGCCAGCTCATCAAGAGTCTGAGGAATGCCCACGAGAAGTGGTAGGTAAGGAAGTGTACAGAAATGGAGAAGGCTGCTGTTATGTGTAATAGTCGCAATCTTTTCCGGTTATTTAGGTGTACAAAACCAAGAAAATTAGGCGAGTGAGGTAATTAAGGAGTCTGATGGTACACTGATTCATATTCAGCAACGCTGTCTTAAATGTTTGGCAGAACACTTATAGGCACAATTCAACTGGCCTCCGTTGACACAAGACCTCCCGCTACCCGCTTAAACGGCACAAATATTGTCAAATGACACCAGTCCGCCATATTAAATGCGGGATACCTGAGAAATACACTATCTCAAAGGGCATAAGCTTTCCGGCCCCGACGGGCTGTCCCCGTCGGCTTTTAGGGTGGAGGTTCAACCTTAGATTTGGAGTTAACCAAACTCTTGAGCTCAATGTGAGAGATGGAACAGGTTCCAACAGAATGGTGTGAGTAGGTGGTCATACCGATTTACAAGAAAGGTGACAAATCATCTTGCGAAAACCACAGCGGAATTGGTCTAGTCAACATTTCCTCGAAATTTCTCGCTGGTGTTAAACTCCGTCGATTGTCTGCTGCACGTGAAGAGTGCACACGTGAGAACCAGGCTGGTCGAGGTTGTATCGACCATACGTTCACAAAATATTTCAAGAAGTGCATAATGAAACCCGCGAAATCGTTATCTCAGTCATTTGCAATTTCCCATTTTTACAGTTTCACTTCTTTACTATGTTTTGTATCGCAAACCCCTCATCCCGTTATTGTTGCTGTTATTATTGTTGTGAAGTTAGCACCATGTTGTCTGCAACCCAGTGTTAAATATATGTATATGTATAAATCTTCACTCTTCGCTTAATTATAGAACACAGACAGCCCTTTCGAGGGCCCACCATTTCTATCTTTCTCGATCTGAAAGCGGCTCTCAACTCAGTCGACCGTTCTAAATCCTGGCGCTTCTTGTCTGACGGGTTTGCCCGAGAATTTCATTTATATTTTACGATCACTTTAGGCTCACAGCCGAAGCCGAATTCGAGCTCACGATACTTTTTCGTTCTAGTTCACTACAGAAGTTGGTGTTCGTTACAGTTGTCCTCTCTCCGTTTCGATTTCCCGCCCTGATAGATTTAATTCTTGAGACAGCCGTATCCTCGTGCAAGGATACCGGTGTCGAACTACTCCTAGGTTGCAGACTGTATGATCTGGAGTACGTAGACAAAATTGTGTTGCTAAGTGAAGGTCCAGATAAGTTGCAAGCTTTTTTGTATAGTTTGAGTGGCAGCGTAGCCATGTTCGGTATACGTTTTACAAATTCAAAATGTAAAACGTTCCTCGAAGATTGGGTTAGTCGAGACCCCGCCCGCACCCCGACTGAGGAATTCGTAGATATAGTAGAGATGGTCAAGCACAAAGTCTCACACTGACTGGGGAAGTAGTAGGTTATGCATACAATTATTCTATCTGGGCACTCGTGCATCTACTCATCAATCTTCTAACTTCAGTCTGTGTATATGCACTATCTTCCGCTTGAATCTGCTGTTAACATTCTAATCATCATTCTGCTGTTTTATCCAAGTGGGCAATCAAGACACAGCAACCAAAACCGGCGCGCGACAGTGCATGGTTAATGGTTGTAAGAACTGAGCTGAACTGCTAATTTGTTGACTGCATAAGGTTAGAGCTCGTTTTAATCACCTTGTTGGCTGTCCGCAATAACCGATGGATTCCTCTAATGGAACAAGAAAACCCTCTTGTCTATGACGACTGTAGCTTATATCGGTGTCTAGTTTTAGTTATCTCGTCTTTTTCACCCAGTATAATGTGAACACCGAAGACAGCCTGTTCAGTTGTCATTTTGTGCTTTTTATTTGAGCTCTCCCATACAACTTTCGGTTTCCCTAACAAATATCACGAGTTGCTCGCCAACTTCTATTTTCTTTGCGTTGATTCGCCAATGCTTTTATTGTTTTCCAGGTCGCCCGTGAATTGAGTATACCGTTGGATCGACTAAATGTAAATGGTGGGTCAATCGCCTTGGGACACCCGCTCGGGTGCTGGTAACACTTGTTCACACTCTCCGTCGACTAGCCATCGAGAAACGGACTGATTCTCAACCAGTTCGCCGGGGTGTAGCTGCACTTTGTATCGGTGGAGGAATGGGGATTGCAATGGCTCTTGAATCGTGCTACTGAAAGCGGTCGTGCGATCGAACCAAGACATCCTTACTTCTCACGCCTTAAAAATCGAACTTCGCATTTTTGCCTACATTCCCACATATTTTGTTAGCATTTTTTCCTTATGGTATGATCGTTCGCGCCATTTCAACTACGAATTCAAATAAATAAACTGCTTATTAGTGAGCATTTCTGGTTTGTTCACCTCCTTGTTTCTTCACTTTTTCATGTCTGCTCAGATCACGGCTTCATGTTTTGTTTCAGCTTTCCTGACACTTTTTCGAATGAGTTGTTGACGATCGTGGAATTAATTGCTAGATTTCCGATTAGCTCAACTGTTCAGACGCTTACGTATCTCCGTTGGTTTGAATTATTGCAATGTCCATGGCGATGCCAGTCGAAGACCGCACACAACAGTCAGGAACTTGTGATCGCGTATTTATACAAAGAGATTTCTCCGAAGGCACGGCTGTGCGTTTTCAAACATCTCCTATGCCATTTCAGCTTCGGGGTCGTGTAAGTTTAGTCGCCACATTTTTTCTATTTTGATGTCAGATTTTGTTGATTTGTCTTATTAGGACGTAACTATCGTGTTATGTCGCTCAAGTTTTCCTGGATATGTATTATGTATTACTCAGAATACGATGTTTTTCTGGAAATAAAATTATCTTGACCTAATCCTAAGTTTTCATGATTCCCATTCATTATAAATTCACAGAAAATTGGCGACATCTAATTCTACACAAATCGACCCTACTGATGCAATGCAATTCATGTTGCCCTTTCGTGTGACGGTTCTGACTGCTGTCTTTTGACTGCCCATTTGAATGAAAGGATCGGTGGGTGGCAAATACTCGGTACATCTCAAGTACATTTGTGAAGAAGCTGAGTAGATGCATAAGTGCCCGTGTTTACGACACCGGGCCATGTCACTCCGCTTCCCTGAACCTCAATTAGACATACCCCTAGATCTACAACATGAAATGCTAACGGGAACTAGATATCTGAGTCCCTTAAGTCAGCATTTTTTTAATTTCCTTATGTCAGGTTTTATTATGACCATGTTTGGCCTAACAACCATCGTCTGTCTCGACAAACATCGTCCGCTGAAGAAACTTATTTGGTGCTATTCGTAATGTGTAACCCAGTCACTAATAATTATCCGTTTAACGAATTCTTCAATGCATGATCTTTACTGAATGGAACGTTTCACCAAACCCGGACATTACAGCTCAAATAACGATTTTTCCACTTTACTCCTTTCTTAGGTAGAGTAAGGACGGGAGGTAGACCATCCCAGTCCTGTAATACTTGAGAGGTGCAAGAAACAAGCTGAACATTGCTTCACTACCATTCGAACGACCCAGAAAAGCTTGCAGTCTACTGGGATCTTTTTTAAATTGACTATTGTTATCCCCCTATCACCTGTTAGCACATTAGTACTGTCCTAATCGAATCAAACCCGGGTCTTTTTCGGAATCATATCTTTTAGAAGGAAGGTGAACCTGATGTCATCGCTTTCCGTGATAAACCCTGGGGTGAAACAGCAATCATCATCATCTTACAGCGGGCAATAATCTCCGACTAGATTTCGACCATTCCTGTAAAGAGATCGTAGTTGTAAGGTAAACTTCCCTGACACACTTTTACGCGAGAGGCAGCGTCAGAGCATCATCTGGTCAACTAAATCAGAAGCCGCTTTTGTCTGAACACGTCCAGATAGTGTCAGCCTACCGAAGGACTGTGTTTAGGAATTTGACAAAGAGTGAAGATATGTTCGATGCAGCTTTGATCCGGGTTAAAGCTGGCGTCGTTCTCTGTTGGGATGGAGTATAATGCCAGCAAAGAGGTCTGCTGCGATGTTAATCAAGCTGGTTCGTAAATGTTTCTCTGTTTCAAATCCGGACAATAACAGTTCCATGCTCTTCATCCGTGACTGGTGCACTTTTCGATGTTGACCCCAAAAGTAAACATTAATGACTATAATTGAGCCTGCGTCCCTCGTCGGCCATGGGCATAACCCATCCGGGCCAGAAGTCTCATGTTTTTTGCAGTAACCTTCTTCCCGGGTAACCTGACTGGGGAAGTAGTAGGTTATGCATGCAATTTTTCTATCTGGGCAGCTATGTCTCACCTTGCGGACGCATCACGGATGACGAGTCGGATCGCATACAAAAGGCTCGTTTGGCATTTGCTAACTTGAGACATGTGAGGCTTCATCGCCGATTGTCAGTGAAGCGTCGAGTATATGTTGCAGCGGTTCGGCCAGTGCTATTCTACGTTGCAGAAACGTGGTCACTACGGGAACATAATAAAGTAGGTTGTCGGTGTTTGAACACTGTTGTCTACGTTGTATTACACGATCCTGGTAGGAAACACGGACTAGCATTGCTGAAGTGAAGTGCAGAGTTTCAGGTAATCGCGGTCATCCAGTGGAACAAGTGATCGACCTCTATAGACTATGCTGATTGGTATGTATTGCGCATATCACCAAATAGGTTGCCGCGGTGTGTAATGTTTGACGAGACAGGCAGCGGATGGAAGAAGGTCAAGGGCGGTATGAGGGTATGAAAACCCTAACCAGGACAGTGAATCACATGAGTCCCGTTAAGCCCCCGTGGATGCGAACTACGAAATCATGGCAACCGCTGGTTAGGGACTGTGTGATGTAGCGCTCGTGCATCTACTCATTATCCCTGCAACCTCAGTCCATGTGAATTCTCTATATTCGCCTTGAATTTGCTCCTAAAATGCCAACCCTCATCCTGCTGTTTTATCCCAACGGTCGGCTAAGAGACTGCAACCCAAACCGGCGCACGAAAGTACATGGTAATTGTTTGGAAAACTGAACTGAACCCACGTTTACTTGACTTGAGAATGTCTTTCGTAGAAGGTTGAAACGTTCTTGCCGAACCATTTTGCTTTAATATGTTCGCTGTCGGTAAGTTAACGATTCATTTGTGAACTGCCCTAAACTTATTCCCGTTGCAGATCAATCCCTCGCGCTTTGCAGATGCTATCAGTCGGCTTAACAAACTTTTCGATGAAGCAGAGGCAATCACTCCAGGTGTTTGCATGGAAAACGCCTTGGGATGTTTGACCGCTTATCTTGCCTTTTTGTGTATTCGGACACACTACGAAAAAGTACGTGTTATTCAATTCGTGCACGCTTATTGTTCATATACAAAGGCGTCTTTTTTCCGTGTTGACTTTGATTAGGTTCTGCTGCTTATTTTTCCAACCTGACTTGTACAAGTCTAAACAAATGTGTTGCATTTATCCTCGACGTTTTACAGATTAACGGCCTAACAAAATTGGCATACGAATGTGCTCCCTTGTTCGTCTCCTAATGTTTTCTTTAAGTAGCTGTACTGTTATTCTCTTTTACAGCTCATCAGCTACTCCCTTCACATCCCATGGGCTGTATCGACGGAAAAGTCTGGATCTGTGCTCATAACCCTGGGACACTGCTCCCATTCGTTCTCCCCTCTCGCGGGGGCTGGAGTAATCGTTTGTTGTCCCAATCATCATGGAGATCTCACACAGTGGCTGCATGAACACGGGCATAAGCCTAGTGCCAATTGTGTCAATGCTGTATGACCTCGTTCGGTATACTTGGAGAGCAAATTCGCAAGCTGCAGAGTGGATTTAGCGCTAGTAGTGGATATTTCTATGTTCCGATGTGTGATTCTAGAACTCCGTGCTCCATATAGGCTGTTGATCTCTCCTCTGCATTGGGCTCCAACCTTTACAACATGAAACACAATCTATGGCGTGATTTCCTCTAGTTTTGGTCAAAATTTTATTATGGGAAATACATGCGTTTGCTTTTCTTGTCCCATAGGAGTTTTCGCACCAATGGATCCATTTACGGTTCACAGAAAGATACTCATGACAAGACTTCACCCCGACGTGGTGTGATGGCTTGCGTGCCTCCATGAACCTGCGAACTAAACAGGATTGCGTTTCACAGCCGCAGATTCAATCATTCCTGAAAGGCCACACGAAGCTCAGTCTCACAAAGCCAGCTGCTTGGGCACCCCCTGGCTTTCTTTTCTATCCACACCCGCCCCTGGAGAGGCCACTCCAGCAAATAAACACGGTGAGGGGTAGTTTACCGATAAAAAAACACCCGCTAGATGAAAGTAGGAGCGAAGTACCTGGGGCTTCCTCTCGACGGTGGGAGAAGTCATCGCACTTCACTGGACAGTTACCGCCGGCCCAAGCTGGGCAGCTCCCAGCGATTAAGGTGCTGTTCCGTCCACGTTCCGTTTGTCTCATTGGGAGCATGAGGCTAAGGGCCGATCCGGAAAAGCGGACCAATAATCAACGCATCAGCGAACTACACAACCGAAACCCGAAGGCCCTGCGTGACAAGTCACCAGAAGCTCCCACACGAGTGCTTCGTTCACGCTCCGGCGTTGGATTTACGCTCCACTGCCTTGTTGGTCAGACTTTTGAGTCAAAGGCTCCGGTTAGGTTTTCCAAAGAAAAAACCCTTCGTCGGTGTGGGCTACCGCGAAGTATGTACCCTAAAGTATTAGGCATCCATTTGAAAAAGCTCTTTACAATCTGTGTAGTTATTCCTCTTAATCTCGAATAATCCCAAACGCCTGCTGTTTGCAAGACCCATCGCATATCAGTTTCAGTTTTCAGTTTTACAACCATTAACCATGCACTTTCGTGCGTGGGTTTTGGTTGCCCATTTGGATAAAATAGCGAAATGAAGATTGGAATGTCGAAGCAAATTCAAGCGGAAGATGGGGAATACATATAGAGTGGTGTTAGGAAAATAACGAGTGGATGCACGAGCGCCACTGTTTGCGACACCCAGCCATATCAATCAGTGTCTCTAACCATCGGTGACCATCATCCCGAGGTCCCCAGCCAGAGAGCCTAACGGGGCCTATGTGACCTAGTTTCCTGGTTAGGGTTTTCATACCCTCATGCCAGGTCTTAGCTTGACCGCCCTTTGTTCTTTTCCAATTGCTACCAGCCTTGGATAGCACTCAGGGTTTCACCAGCAAGGCCAACCAATCAGAAGTTACGGGATTTTTAAAGCCGAAATTCCCTTTTCATTTAGCCGCGTTCAATGTCCGTTCATTCTACCAGATTGGTCAACAGGCTGCCTTAGCTAGAACCCTTGGAACTTTCAATTTAGACGTATGTTGTGTCTCCGAAACACGCATGCAAGACCCTACTTCAATCATCTCCCTGTGCTCTCCTGATCCAACCTCAACTTCACCCTTCGTATGTCAGGCGATTCGGCATCCGAAGATCGCGATGTTGCTGGTATCGGGATTGCGCTAAGTGCCAAGACTGAGCGCTCGCTTCTTGACTGGATTCCAGTCAGTCGCCGACTGTGCGCTGTACGTCTCGATAGTTCAGTACGAATTAACAGCTACAGAACGAAGAGTTGGTGCTTAATCCTCGTATCGGTTGCAGTACACAAGGATCTTTTCCAACTACTCCAAAGTGTTTGATCAACGGACGTCGTGGTAGTCGCTCGAGAATTCAATTCCCAAGTGGGATCCCTGGACGAATCTTCTTGGCGGACCACATTCAATCCCAACCAACGGGATAGACAACGGCGATCGTCTTCTCCAACTCTGTACAGACCACGGATTGTTCCTGTCAAGCACCAACTCGCACAAAAAACGTCACTAGCTTACATGGAAACCGCCCACCTTTTCGCAGCTCCATCAGTTACCGTTGAAGGGGGCCGTTCATACTAGTCAACACCTGTGGATACGGACCACGCTTTGCTACGAGCCAAATTATTTTACGCCTGGCAAACAACCGCAAAAAAGCCACCGACAACGGATATCCACTATGAAACGTCAGAGATTGCTACAAATCGTCCTTCAAAGTGGAACTGTTCGATCGCCTGTCAGTTTAACCACTAACCGAAGGACTCAACGAACACTGGAAGCTATCCAAATATCAATAAAAACCACGTCGACCTCGGCTGCCTTGCTGGACGCCCGCAGAACCCTCCGTTCTGATGCCACATATGACACAGCGCGCAAATTCTTCAAACACTAGCTCCTCAAGAGTCAGATGAATGACTGTGAGAAGTGGTGGGTAAGAAACTGTAGAGAGATGGAGAAGGCTGCTGCTATGGGTAACAGTCCCAATCTGCTCCATCTAACTATGAACACGGGGCCCCCGAAAATAGGCGTCGATGAGGTAATTAAGGAATCCGGTGGCTCACTGATTCACAAGCAGCAACGCCGTTCTGAACCATGGGCTGAACATTTCGAGGCTCAGATCAACTGGCCTCCATCGACCTCTGACCTGTCACCGCACACACTGAGCAGATACTCCCAGTTGATACCACTCCACAATCTGGAATGGAGGTTACCCGGGAAACATGTTATCTCAAACGTCCTAAGATTTCCGGCATCGCTTCTAAACTTCTCTCCCGGATCATTCTCCGTCGCGTGAAGAGCGCACGCTTGAAATCCAGGCTGGGTCTAGATCTAGTCGAAGTTGCATCGACCACATCTTCATTTTCCACCAAACTCTGGAGCGCCGACATTCTTTTCGTAGGCTCATCGTCTCTGTTTTCCTCGATCTGAAAGCGGCTTTCGACTCAGTCGACCGCTCTAAACTATGGCGCTACCTTTCTGTAAAGTGTGCCTGAGAAGTGGATTTCAATATCACGATCCCTCTTTACTGATAGCCAAAGTCGAATCCGAGCTTAGTGCACGTTTTCACCCGAATTCACCACAGAAAGCGACATTCGTTAGGGTTGCCCGCTCTTCCCTTTTCCATTTAACTCTTTTATAGCTTTGACTATGGAAAAAGCCCTATCTTCGTGCGAGGATCGCGGTGGCCGACTGTCTGATCTAGGGTATTCCATTGCGCCTGTTCGCCTAGTTTGGTAATTTGTTTGCAAACGTTTCATCACTAGCTGAGGTGACATCTTCACTGCTTGTGAAGTGTCAGTGTTCGTTTATATATGTGTTCTCCACGGACCATTTTCGTCCCCTGTTTTCGCTGTGGGACTCGGTTCGCCGTTGAACTGGTGCGAGAGGAGGAGGTTGTCTTTTCGTCCCAATTGCGGTCTACGTTCGTTCTCAGGTCACGGCGTGACCTTTATTTGTTGCGTCGTTTGGTCCTTGATTTGCATTGGCGTGTACACGTGATCCAATTCGATGTGCCTGTTTATGGAGTTGATTGAACAGTATGCAGACGACTTTGTGCTACTAAGTGAAGATCCAGGCAAGTTGCAAGCTTTTCTGGATAGTTTGAGTTATCTGTGGCGCCATCGCCCCACGAACAATGCTGCGGTTAGGCGTAGAGTTTAATGTAATCGCGGTCGTCCGCTGAAGCAAGTGCTCGACCTTCATAGATTACGCCGGTTGGGACATGTGCTACGCATGTCTCCAAATAGGTTGCCACGGCAAGCGATGTTCGCCGAGGCGTGTAGTGGATGGAAGAAGGTCAAGCTAAGACCTGGCATGAGGGTATGAAAACCCAGAGGTGAGGGTCACCGGTGGTTAGAGACACTGAGTGATATGGCTGGGTGTCACAAACAGTGGCACTCGTGCATCTACTCATCAATCTTCTAACTTCAGTCTGTGTATATGCACTATCTTCCGCTTGAATCTGCTGTTAACATTCTAATCATCATTCTGCTGTTTTATCCAAGTGGGCAATCAAGACACAGCAACCAAAACCGGCGCGCGACAGTGCATGGTTAATGGTTGTAAGAACTGAGCTGAACTGCTAATTTGTTGACTGCATACGGTTAGAGCTCGTTTTAATCACCTTGTTGGCTGTCCGCAATAACCGATGGATTCTTCTAGTGGAATATATTATATATATATATATATATATATATCCATTGCTTACAGGCGCTACAGGAATACTTACAATAACATGGTATGGAAGATTGGGATGCAAAAGAGTGAAATGGATGTTAAGCAGTTACAATGGAAAACAGTAAATAAGATTAACAAAATGTTTTCTTTGTTTCACCGTTCATTTTGTTTTACGATCCAAGTACTGTTTCCTGGTAGAAGTTTGACTCCACTGTTTGCTAGACAGGATGAAGCATTCTGTAGAACATCTATGACTAATTTGAAAAGGAGTGGGGATTTAGGACAGCGTTGTCGGACCCCAAATGGAAACAGCAAAGGGTGGCGAACGCTGGCCATAGTCCCTAACCCAACCTGATATGACGATACAACTAACTGCTGGTACCCATCCTTCGACAAACAGCTCCATGGTGCGGTCCTATTGTATATTTATATATATTTACCACCGGCTCGAAAACAAGCATGGTGTCAACGCAACAACAATGACAGTGAAAGGGGATAGGTGAATTAGGATACGGAACATAGTGAAAAGTGGGTGAGACAGTTAAACACGGAAAATACAAGATAACAGAATTTTTTGTGTTTCACCGTACACCTTTTGCAATTTTGTTG
>UZAN01048041.1:6037-17423 GCA_900618425.1 Echinostoma caproni | reverse complement strand
ATGGGAGTCCGTTGAGATCCATATGCTGTGCGCACTATGTTTGGTTGGATACTCTGAGGGGCCGAACAGTAATGATGGTAATTATTCAGCCGTCATCTAATCTCTGGGCCGCTGCGCAATACGGAGTGACCAATTGAGCAGCTTCGGGAGGGGTCCCACGACAATCGTTGCAATGGGTTAAAGGACGGCGGGATGAATTCCATACGGTCCTGCGGTCATGTGCACATTTAGGCTTTGGACTATATCCCTTATTTCATCCGGTGTTACATGGAAGTTATTCAATACGGGGATTGAGTTCATCAGCATCCTACCGGGCAGTTTACCGGGGTCTCGCACATGGACACTTTCAGAAAACCTACGCATTTCCTTGCTTTCTAGCCGTTGGTCAATGCACGCTGGCCCCGAACGTACCTTAGGAATCCTACCGCTACTCTGGTAGCTGCATTAGACTGGACATAGCTATAGTATGCCTTCGGGCAGTCCTTTGCTCTGTTTGTCGTCTTCGTTCAAACTGAAGGCGGCAACCCATCTGAGATCTTTTAGCTCTTTCACGTTTCCCCTTGTATTGTAACAAGCATCTATGACTCTTTTTTCTTTTAAATGGCCTCCATGCTTGCTTTTTCATTTGCCGTGTTTTAGTGGCCCGGCTGATCCACCAGGCAGGCCATCCCGTTTTTCTAACAGATCAATGTGGTGCAAATTCCTCTGTGATTCTCAAGCACTCGACCTCACTGGAATGTTTCGTGATCGCCAAGTCCAGAAGCCCAGGGTTATTCCCTAACCGCCACCTTGTTGGACTTGCGACATGCTGAAGAAGAGCAATGTCTAGTACCAACTTCACTATATTGTCCCCAAATGTGTTGGGCGGGGCAATCAGTTCCTCCCACATTGCTTCAAGGGCGTTGAATTCTCCAACAATTACTACAGTTCCGTTCCTCTCTCCTATAGTCTTTAGAAATGACTGCAGCTGGCGATCTTCGTCCTGACTTGATGCTGGGCTTCTGTATACACATGCTATCCAGTTACCCCTTCCTGGTGCTTTATTGCAACAAGAATTGGCTTGAATATTTGGTGTCACTAACTGCCCCAGTCAATTGCTTATGATCGTTGGCTACCAGCACCAGTGCAGAACAGGAAGAGTACTCCTTTTGTTATTATTACCCTAGGGTTTCACGGAGCTCCTTGATAAAAATGTTTCGAAACCTCTTATTAGACAACATGATTTTAGTGGTAGAAGCCTTCCCACGTCAGAAAAATAATTATTGTACATGAACATTTTATCTGCAGACAAAAGTTTGAACGCATGCGTTCATTATTTACAAAATAGCTTATCTTTATCGACTCGTCATCTAAGAACGACCATTTGCAAGTCTTTATTGACATTCCTTCACAAAGAGAACGTATTTTTCGTCCCGCCATAGAAACATTGATTTACCTTATAAACCAGTTTTATCTCTTTATATACTGTATAACATGTGAAATGTCTATTATTTTCCCGCCATGAACATGTTTTCGCATATCTACACATATGACTCAATACACGGAAATCTATTGTAACAGGCAATCACGGGAGAAGACTCTTGAAGAATCAGGAAATTATATTGTACGTAACGGCACTGAAAAGATAAATAAGAAAATGTACATGGGGGAACTCGACAATACGTGAGCCTTCACTTGTCTCCGGGTTCTTCGTCTGTCGTTTGCCGATCTTTCACCGTTGTGGTAATGATTGGATAAACTGCAACGCAAAGGAAAGGCAGCTCCGTCAGAACCTCACAGTTCAAAATGCCCGGTCTAATTCAAATAGTGGTTTTCTCTACACAGCCTCCTCCTTACTGACAGCACTGTCCCCGGTGCTACTCCTATGCCACCCTGCGCTAGTACCTTGAGTTCTTATCCCACTTCAGGTGTCGGGTCGTTACTGTCTTCCTGCTGGCATGTGGTTTTGGTTGATTGAAATGCACCACCGTAGATTGAGTGTTAGTTTGATTAACAGCCCTGATTACGCAGGTTACCTCAGACAGCACTTAGATCACCTTATACGGACCGCGCCATTCCTTGTGTAATTTTGACGGCACTCCAGGATTCGGCGTACTGACATGTTGCCACACCATCTGTCCAACTCGGCAGGGCGTCCCAAAAGACTTTTTGTCATAGTATTCCTTTCGATGTCGCTGAGCAGTTTGTAATTGTGTTTGCGCTGCCTGCTGCGCTCCGCGAAGCGTATCAAGAAGCTTGCACACGTAATCTGTCACCAAGGGACGTGGCTGTGTTACCGCTGGTAGTCTGGTGTCTGATGGAAGTCGGACTTCTCTGCCCGTTCATAGGAAATGTGGGGTGTACCCCGTGGAAGCGTGAACCGAACTACAATAAGCTAGCAGACAATTGCTGAGTGTGAGGTCCCAATCCAAAACATTCTTGTCGGTAAACGCCTTCAGCAGTGCGTTCAGCGACCTGTTGGTTCTCTTCACTAGTCCATTTCCTTCCGAGTGATACGCGTTTTATCGACTCCCAATGCCTTTCACAATACATGCATTAGGGCGCTTTCGAAATTGGCTCCTCTATCAGAGTGTTACTGGTTTGGCGCACCCCATTTACAAATACACCGTTCCACTATCGCGTTGGCCGTTTTAGCAGCATCGGCTTGTTCTAAGGGAACCGCTTCGAACCACTTTGTGAAATAATCTACTGTCACAAGGAAGTATTTATTGTCTCTTCTTGTCAGGGGAAGTGGCCCCATGATATCCACACCGATCATTTCGTTTGGGTTCCCCGCTGACATTGTCTGTAATGGGGCTCGGAAGGCCACTCGTGGGTTCTTTAAACTGCCACAGCATTCAAATGCAGCGCAAAAATTTCTTACGTCCCTTCGCATGTGGGGCCACCAAAACCTCTGCGGGGCTGCAAGCTCAAGTTTGTTCGTCCCCGCGTGACCTAACTGTTGGTGAAGGTTCGGTAATACTTCTTTCGTCATGGACTGGGGGAAAATGATCCGACTCGTGTAGTTCTCCNACATAGGCACTTGCTCTCATAGCTGGCCCCTTCCATTTCCTTCCCGTCTGGTCTAGCCCCGCTTTCTTTCATCAGTTGGTAAATCAGTGTCGTCTCTGCATCTGTAGACTGAACGTGCGCCCAGCGTTTGTACTCTGCCACCTCTAGGCTCTTTGCACGAAGGGAAATTCCCATGGTTACGGGCCGGTCTTCTTGACAAGGCGTCTGCGTTCTTATGCTACTTTCCCGTTCGATGGCAACAGTCAAAATCATATTCTTGTACAGCTTCTTGCCATCTCGCTATTTGCCCCTCTGGATATCTGAAATTCTGCAACCATTGCAATGAATGATGATCCGTGCGGATAATGAATCTCTTCCCCATTAAGTAATGCCGGTAGTATTTTACGAAGAATACTAGTGCTGGCATTTCCCGCCTGGTGGCACAGTAATTTCTTTCTGACTTGCTAAGACTGCGGCTTCCATATGCTATAACCCGTTCACGTCCATCACCGTCCACTTGCGATAATACCGCCCCAATCGTCACATCACTAGCATCATTATCGAGGATGAAACTTCCGCCGGAGATGGATGTGTCGGGGAAAGCCAGGACCGGTGCTGAACATAATTTGGTTCGTAGCATTTCAAATACTTCCCCGCAAGCTGTGTCCCATTGAAATGCCTGTCCTTTCTCCAACAACGCATTTAGTGGGGCGGCTATTCTGGCGAAGTCGACTGTAAACCCTCTACAGTACGAAGCGAGACCCAGAAACCCGCGCACTTCGTTCACATTTTGGGGCGTCGGCCACGACTGCACTTCCATAACCTTCTGTGGGTCGGTGCAAACCCCCGCCTTAGATATTTTGTGACCCAGGTAGGCTACCTGTGGCTGCATATACATACATTTAGAGGGTTTCAGCTTAGACCACTCTCCATAATTCGGTGTAATACCTCCGCTACGTTTTGCAGATGTTCAGTTGGCGATTTTCTATGGATAATAACATCATCTACGTACATTAAACACTTACTCGGTACTAGGTCTCGTAGCATCTCCTGCATGAGTCGCTGAAACGTCGCTGGTGCGTTTGTTAGTCCAAAAGGCTTAGTCTGAAACTCATATAAACCTGTAGGCAGCACGAACGCCATCTTGGTCTGGTCTTTTTCTTCCACCTCCACCTGCCAATAACCCGAAGCCAGGTCCAAGGTCGTTAAACAGATTGATCCCTCGAGAGTGCCGAATAATACATTCATTCTTGGAAGGGAAAATGCGTCCCGCTTAGTCACTTGATTGAGTCTTCGGTAGTCTATGCACATGCGTAAACCACCATCCTTCTTCTTTACCAGTATAATAGGGGACGCCCATGGTGATTTAGATGGCCAGATAACGTTGCTCTGTAACATCTTGGTTATTAAATCACGTACCCCCTCGTGCAGTTTCATCGGTATCCTATGGGGTGGAGTCCTGATCGGTACTGCATCTCCAGTCTCGATTTGATGTTTTAGCACCCCTGTACGCCCGAGGTCAGTTTTGTTCCAGGCAAACACTTCGGCTTTCTCCCGGATAGTGTTGACTAGCTGGCCTATGGTTCTGTCATCATATTTATCCTTCAGTCCCCTGGCTAACTTCTCGATATAGTTTTCCACCGACGACACCGTTGTGTTCAAAGATAGGTTACGTGCATCTTTCATTATCGAACTGCGGGTCACAAACGGAACTGAGAGGGTCGGGGTGACCAACTGTCATCCATTCAAGTCCAGAGTACATCCCCATCTACGCAACACGTCCATTCCCAATATTACATCGTATGGAATAGCCTCAGCGATAATCATAGAATGCTTCTGTGCCTGGCCCACTAGTGATATTGTAGCAACCGTCGTCCCCAGGACGGATATTGGCGCGCCGTTGGCCGCAGTGAGACGTTCGAGACATGGACTCACTGTATACCCCTTCAATTTACGCAGAACTGAACTTTTAACGAGTGATCGGGAGGCACCTGTATTTATCAGCGCTAAGCATATAAGGTTACAAATTGCTATCTCGATCATCAACGTGTCCTGGCTACTCAACTGGCAGCAAACGGTGGGAATATTCAATATTTTGTTTTGATTGGACTCCCCCGGTTGTTGTCCACTGTAGTTGGATGTCCTGTTATACCAAGGGGCTGGTGGTCTGCGCTGGAACCGACAAATGGGCCGCCACGGTCGTCGCGTTCCTCGGCCTCTCTGCCACGCTTGGTGTCCGACTTCTTGTGCCCCATAGTGTCCCACTGCTAGGCATTCTCGGGGTGCTGCATTGGCCGCCTCCAGCTTCTCCAGATCTTCTACACGTTTGACAGCCATCTCCAAGTCCGCTAGTGGGTGCAGGAGCAGATGACGTCGTACATTATTAGATCTGGACCCCTCGACTAGTTGCTCCAACAGCTTCTTCTCTAGTTCCGCGGGCGTATCATTTTCCCATGCTCTGCTGGCTAGTCGGCGCAATTCCCGCACAAAACGTCGCACGCCATCACCGTCGTATTGATGCCGTGCGTTGAATTGCTTCTTATATTCCATGGGCAGCAGGGGTAAATCTAATAACCGTCGAAGTCACGCAAATGTTTCGGCTGTGACGCTTCCCTTCATGCAGTCCACCTCGGTCACCACATCAAAGGCCTCTCCACCGTGTAAAGATAACACCAAATTGGGATGACGTTCAGGTGGAAATTTTTCAAGATATATTTACACCTGCTTCTCCCACCACTGAAAGTTGTCTCTAAAATTGTACTTCTTCGGGACTGAGCAGGCCGCTGTTGGTCCCATGGTGGATAGTTTTTTTAATCGTTCCGTTAGCGCACTCTGAACATTCGCCAGCTGCGTGCCGCTAGTGTCCACCATCTGCGCGGTCGTGTCTTCACTTTTCGGAGTCTTCGGCATATTCAGGGATTGAACCTGGCAGGGTCGCAATTTTCTAACAGGCAATCACGGGAGAAGACTCTTGAAGAATCAGGAAATTATATTGTACGTAACGGCACTGAAAAGGTAAATAAGAAAATGTACATGGGGGAACTCGACAATACGTGAGCCTTCACTTGTCTCCGGGTTCTTCGTCTGTCGTTTGCCGATCTTTCACCGTTGTGGTAATGATTGGATAAACTGCAACGCAAAGGAAAGGCAGCTCCGTCAGAACCTCACAGTTCAAAATGCCCGGTCTAATTCAAATACTTGTTTTCTCTACAGTATACCACGTTGTTGTATAATGACGTTTTAAGTCAAACACTCGTTGCGCTACAGCGACCAATAGTCCTTTTAAACAGCGTTATCTCGCAATCGGCCCCTCTGTACACAAACAAATTTTATAACCGCCATACCCTCCTCTGATCATTCATCCTGCTTTATTTGAACAAATTATCACTGTAACTTTACTCACTCGATCGTGATCAATCTGCGCGCTTCTCGATGTAAACCGAGAAATAAACTATTATTATTATTACTCCTCCGCCAGTCCACCCATCACTTCGATATGCCTTGTAGCTGCAGTGTCCTAGCGGTGCCGGCGTTTTGACCTTTATATCCTGGTGCAGCCAGATTTTCGGCTCAGCTATACAATCAACTCAATTCTGAGTTCACCCCATTTGTTCCCAATGCTGAAGGCATTGGTGTACAACAGTTGCAGTCCCTCGTTCACCTTTGGCCTGTCTGTCTCTTTAACCTGACCGACCTTGCACTTAGGTGCTACACCTCAGTTCATTCTCCGTTTTTTGTCACATTTGTCTTCTACACTGGGGTTGATGTGGTTCTCCTCAGGACGAGGCTAACTATTTCTGCCAAGCTGCGTCTGGCTACACTTGCACATGTCTCACAAATACTGCCAGTCCTGGGTGGCATGACGGTAGATTCTATTCGATTGACACTAACGATTAGTGATTCAACGGTTCGTGTCGACCTCAACTGTGTCTCGCTCCTGATATTCCGGCATTCTCTCTGCCCTGGCAAGGAGATCCGGCTGTACCGAGATTATGTCTGCCGCTGGGGTTTTCACTCCTCCAACGGCTGCCAGAAACTCGTCCCTATACCTAGGGTTCCCGAACTCCACTAGAATCGGCCTGGCAACCCCTTGGGTACCGCCTGGCTTACCGACCCACCTACCTAACCTGAACACTCCTCAAGAGAATGTGCCCTGGTACACCTGCAATTCTCAAGCGATTAATGACGCAATGCCTTAGGTCTCGTCCCCTCTGGCGTCTGACTACGCAGAAGGGTTTTGCGCTACCTTTTATGATGACATTTATGTGTCTGCTGAGGGTAATTTCACTGCTGGCCTCTAATCTAGGCATGTTCTTGGAAAATTGACTCAACTCCTGCTGTAGCTTCACCAGCTTCCCTTCTTGCTTTTTTGCTCCAAATACTAAGACTTCAATATCCCTCTGAAGCTTATTCAAAGCTTCTCTACTATGCGACACCTCTTTATCAGCTGCAGTGTAATCCCTGCGTCGTATCCCTGTAGCATTTCTCGCGGCCGACTTCAACGACTCAAAAGCTATGCGCTGGGTCCCCGCCAATAAGGCGGCCTCTCCACACGTCCTAACACAGACAGAGCATATCCGATAAAGGAAGTTGTGCTCAGTATAGAACCCGTACGCCATTTTAGGTAGGACACTACACTTTTGGTGGTATCAACTGCTGCAAACATCTCAACAAATGCCGTCGAGCATCTCCTGATCACAACCTTGGATCCCACATGGAAATTGTTTCGGTCTAAGAGTACAGATGCTTACCCTCCCTCTTGTTTTCATGCTCTCAACAACCATTTGACTAAATACTATGAGGTTAGAATAGCTAAGTTGCGAGAAAACTATGCAACTTAGTAATCCGACGGTTATTCAATCTATAACAGAATGATATCCTACGAAAATGATACCAATATGACAGTACATATGCTAGGAGAACTAATAGGGACACTAATTTGAACACAACAAAGACAGACTTAACAACCATGCCAGAGTTTCGAACCCCACGCCGTCCAGATTTAGGTCACCGTAAAACCTAATATACTCATCACCTATACGTCTGATTTCGGAATCGGTGATATATTAAAAAAAGAAGGATGCCCAGTAATCTGCATTTCACGTCTACCCAATGCGGCAGAAAAGGGATACTAGCAGACTCAAAAAGAAGCGTTGGCTGTATTTCGGGCTGCTTGACGATCGCACAAGTACCTTTTCGGATTGCGGTTCCGCATCATCACTGATCACCATGCGCTAAATTTCTTGTTCAACTCCAAAAACTAGATCGCGAAGTCCATTGTTGCTATGCTACAGAGATGGAACATCGCCCTACAACTGTGACATCGAACATCGTCCAGGAAGGACAATCCCGCAGGCTGATCTCTCTCGCTGCTCACGATTTTCAGAGGCTTTACAGTGTCACTTCATCTCCCCAGAAACATCAGTGTCTCGGGAAATTTTACGTAAATCTACCACGCAGTACTACTCGGTCATACTTTCAGCGATCAAGGAGGGGTGTTAACCAGAGGTAAATTATCCTCAATTCTTTGCTCACCGAGAGGAGCTGTCAGTGCAATCGGATGGTGCGTTGTGTCGTGACGATTGATTGGTAATCTCACCGCCACTACGGAAGATGGTACAAGATGAATTGCATAAAGGACATATGGGGCTGGAGAAGATGAAATCATTGGCTCAACAGAAGTGTTGGTGGCCGGAGTTGGACGCAGACATTTACGCAACAACCAAGAACTGTGAGTCATGTTTACATAAACTACGAACAAGGCCGAAAAACTGAACACCATGGCCGGAAAGTTACGTACCATGGCAAAGGGTTCATTTGGATTTCTGTGGTCCATTTAGGAACCGGTATTACGCCATTCTTCTGATCGATTCATACTCCAAATGGCCAGAGGTATTCTTTACGACTACGCTCACCACATCATTTGTGATACAAAATCTACGGAAATGTTTTTGTTGTGAAGGGATTCCACAAGGGCCTGTGACGGACAATGGGTCTTAGTTCTGTCCTACCGGAATAAAGCTTTGAATGGACAGCTTTGGTTGGCGACATCTACGATTTCGGCCACGTCAGCCCTATTCGAACGGAGTGGCAGAGAATTTAGTCAAAATGGGCAAAAAAGCGATTGCGTCTGTCAATCCTAAAACGCTACCTGATTTGGGAACGTTGGTGGATAACTCGCTACATCAATTTTTTTGCACAACCGTTAGTTTGCTAAACCCGAAAATTAGCTAATAATACAACTAATTTACCTATGATGTGCAATATTTCTATATATAAACGAGTGAGTATGTGTCCCTAGCTGACAGTTGCCACATTTTTCTACCCCCATAAGACTCGGGTGTATCACTTGATTTACGATCACTTTTACCTGACCATTAGCGTTTTTCTTCCTCAATTTATTGTTTTATACCGATAAGTTTTCATCTTTTTGACCTTCGTTTATCCCTATACATATCTGCGCTTATGCAGTCGTTCTAAGGAAATGTATCACTCTGAATTTATTGAGGACCTGGAAGTTGAGAGTGGGTTGCGCCACAGTGTGAAACGGAGCCATAAAACAACATATTCTACTCAACAATTCTCCATTATACTTCGCTTTCACAAACATCATGACCATTTTCCCAGATTCCGCATGGGTCATTAACCATCTCTCCTTGATCTCGTCTTTACCACGAGTGAGCATGATGTGTGCGAGATCAACATAGACCCACTGCTAGGTAAAAGTGACCACTGCGGCATTAAATTTGAACTCCGGCTCCTGAAGAGACCTATAAGAACCAAGTGGTCCAGGAACTTTGGAAGAATTGACCGGGATGAGCTAATTAAAAAGGCACATGAACGCGATTGGGTCCCAACTGGAGCCATGTCCATGGCAGAGGAGAGGTGGCAAACCATAAAGCGTGATATAGTCGAGCTTATGGACGGGTTTACCCCGCTTACTGCAATGAAAAATAAAAATCGACCTCAGTGGTTGACACCTTCAGTGAAACGTGCGCTGCAACGTAGAAACAGGAAATGGAAAAGGTTTGCGCAATGCCATAGTCACACCGCCTGGCATAGGTATACTAGGGAGCGAAATAATGCTGTGAAAGTGCAGCGCGCGGCAAAATACGAATTTGAGGTGTGACTAGCTGCCAAAGCCAAAATATGCCCCAAGAAGTATTACAGTTACGTTCAATCAAAGGCAGCCTTACGAGGTGTGGGGGAACTGACTCTCCCCGACGGCGGCAAAGCCATACTGAACGGGCTAAAGGAAATAACTTACTGGAGTTCTTCCAGAGTGTGTATCGACAGGACGACCTGACAGAACTAGAGATGCCTACCTATCAGGGGCCACACATGGATATTCTAGAATTTACACAAACGGAGTTTGAAAAGAGCCTTGGAGCGATAAACGCCAACAAGGCATCAGGGCAGACGGCGTCCACCCAGCAATAGTTAGGCTATTACGCTGCATTATCCAGAACTCGGTCCGCGATTTATTTAACGCTTCAGTACGAGATGGAGTGATCCCAAAAGAATGAAAAAAGGCTGTGGTTGTTGCTATCCATAAGGGGGGTCACAGAAGCAAAGTGGAAAACTACAGGCCTGTCAGCCTGACTAGCGTAATCGGAAGTGATGAGAGACTTGTCAGGGACCTCATTTGCGAACACGTGACCGCAAATGGCATAATGAACAATGATCAGCATGGCTTCGTTAAAGGACGTTCTTGTCTAACTAACCTAATCGTTCGTTTTCTTAGATGAAGTTACGCACAGCCTAGACGAAGGATTACCAGTCGAAGTTTACTACTTAGACTTCAGCAAAGCCTTCGATGAATGTTAATCACAGGTTGCTAAGTAAGAAGATAGCTAACTTCGGAATTAGAGGATCCCTGGCAAGGTGAATCTCAGACTTTCTGAAGGACAGAAGCTTTCAGGTCAGGGTAGCCGACGCTCTTTCTAACCAGGGAAAGGTCATTAGTGGGGTCCCACAGGTGTCTGTCATAGGACTGCTATTATTTCTTCTTTACATTAATAATTTACCGGCACATCTAAAAAATCCTTCTTATTTCTTCGCAGATGATGTAGAGATAAAAAGTAGCGGTAAAATAGCTGATCTGGTGGCGGATTTAAGTAAAATAGTGCAGTGGTCACAGAAATAGAACATGCCACTAAACGTTTCCAAGTGCCGCCTGCTAACAACGAATATAGATCGGTGGCCTAGCAACGCGCAAGGTGAGCTAAGCACAATCGGGACGGCTACCGTCGTGCAGGATCTAGGAGTCAGCATCACTAACGACTTCAAGCCGTCCGCCCAGTGCCTGAAGGCATCTAGAAGTGCACGTCAGCAGTTGTTCCGGCCACGGTGGGCCGTGAAATCCACCAAACCTGAGGTTTTTGTAACGCTTTAC